>VYXD01010674.1:960056-976106 GCA_013397195.1 Hylia prasina
TTTGGGGATTTAGTTTGGTTTTTTTTTTTTTTTTTTTGTTTTGTTTTGTTTTGTTTTGTTTTGTTTTGTTTTGTTTTGTTTTTTTTTTCTGTTGAGACATTTTTCTGTCTCTGCCTTTCTGGCATATTCTCCCTTTGTTAAATATATTTTGCCAGGGCTGTGACATATTTTGCTGAAGGGCTCAGCTGTGGCCAGCAGTGGATTAATTGCAGAATCAGCTGTCCCCAGCACAGGGTAGCCCAACCTTCTTGCAGAGGCCATTCAGACAGACCACCACTGCCACCAAAACTTGCCACTTTGGTGAAATACGCACAGTCCATATGAACTTGCTTTTTTTATCACCATCTTTGATAGGTTCTTTAGAAGTCGTTAATGGATCATTAAGAATCTTTTCTCTGCAGACAAAAAATGACTCCTCACATAATTGCATTCTTCCTTTTCACCTACCTTAGGAAATAGTCATTTTAGTTTCATAAACTGTATGAACACACATTTATACTGGTCAAGCCCAAGGATGCCTGATATAGAGGCTTCTGATTCACCTTTAGGCAATACCAACTCAAAGTAAAGAGCTCTAAACCATACCAACCCAAGATCAAACATCTACATAGATCACTGGTTTCAGCCATTGCACTGGCTGAAGATGTATTTGGGTTACCCACCTTAATCTTATCACTATCAGTATAATATAAAGTTTTCTTTACTTGAGTGCAACCTTGACCCTTACTTGGTGATGCACCTACTCTACTGAAAGATATCACTTCCCATGGTGGAGTGGTTGGGAGTAGATGACCTTTAAAGTTCCCAAACAAATCAAATTAGTCTATGATTCTATGTTCTTTCTAAGCCAGACCTGAGTTTCTGTAGGAACCCATGTAGATTTATTGTTTTCACTGCCTGGTAGCTCAAGCATCTTCAACTCTTGCCTTTACAATATGAAGTATTTCAGTCAGTATTAAATATAGCACAGTGTGGTGCTTATTAGGATAGAAGCTACATAGGTGATAGTGTGTCTGAATTAGGCACATAAATAACCAATCATTTTTTATTAGCTAAATGTTTGTTTTACATTACCAGGTGGGAAATAACAGTTAGAAAGTGGTATAGTGTGATGATTAAGATGAAATGTCCAAAAGGTTCAGCTCTACCTTGTAAAAAACCTCTCATTCTTTGCAGTAGTGACACAGTTGAAATGAGCTTTAGAAAAAGTGAGAGGAAGCTAATGGCACTATTTTTTTTTCTGTGGGGGCTTTTAGAATCAATCCCCACCTGCACTGAACTAGGCCAAATCTATAGACATTGAGGACATATTGCACATGTCATTTTCCCAAATGCATTTAAAATTAGGTTAACAAGGGGGAAGGGAGACTTGAATTTTCAGATTGTGAGACTCACTGTTGATGGATTGTGTTAAATCCTACTGCTTCACTTGTCATATTAAGATTTATTTTTTTAATAGATAAGAACGCTAAGAAGACCCGGACAACACTTTAAAGCATTTAGATAAAATAGAATGAATAAATTAAATACCTCAAGGTATGTCTTCAAACTTGCAGTGACTTGATATAGAAGCATACTACCAGAAATCAAATGATAACAAATGGTCACTTTTAGGAATAGTGAGGAGAGGAAAGAAGACCAAAACTGAACACAAAAAACCTGAGATAATACCCTTATATCTCCAGCCTAGGAGTCATAGAGAGGAAGAGTTTTATGGTTTTCCAAGTAATTGACAATGAATTTCCCCTGTTGTCTCTTCAATGAAATAGAGTCTCTGTTTTTGAATCAGAAATGTGCTTCATGCACTTAAAGACTGCTTGGTGGTTGATTTCAAATATTATGACTTGTCACTTTTGGCTTTTGGCAGAATACTTTTGGCAGAATATACTCCATAAACAAGTCAGTGGAGTAGAGTGAGCATTAGAAGCATTAAATAGATTACAAGTATCTGGAGATGGGTCTGCATATCATCTACATCTTTGTGCACAGATTTGGGGCAATATTGTGTAGGGAAGTACAGAAATAGAAAGGTTGATTCTGGCTGTGCATTGCACAGCTGAAGTCAATAAGATTTTGGATTTAGACAGGAAGTTTGACATAGTTGTAGATGTACATGTAAAACATGAAAAATTTAATCAATTGATGTAAAAACAAATAAAAAACCCAAACCAAATCAAACAAAAACCAAAAAAAAACCAAACAAAAAAAGTCGGACTTCTGAAAGGCCTTAGAAATCCTTTATACCACAATCAATTTGTCAGTGCTTGTATGGCCCTAATCACCAGTCAAATTGTTATTTTTTTCACTTAATAACTCTGGTTATTAAGGCCATGATTCCTAATAAATATCAAATTTATTTCTCATGTGTTGCAAGTGTATTAACATTGATGACAAAGCATAAAATCCTTCTTCCCAGACAATGACCATTGGTTTTCTTGCTGTGGAACTGAAAGGTCTCTTGCCTAAGACTACTACCACAGCTACGTTATGAAAGACAGATGAAATGCCATGGGGAAAACACAGTTCCCACCTTTCTCATTCTCCCCACTGTGGAGCTGGGACTTCTCACTACAGGGGTTGTCTTTATGGCATGACTACTAACCACAAGGACACAGAAGTTGATCATCAAGACAGATTTCCTGCTAAGCAAGAGAGCAGTGTGTGTAACCAGCACACCAGAAAATAATATGTGACCGTGGAGTTTATAAGGAGAGAAATTTAACATAAATCTGCCCCAAGGCACCAAAGCAAAATTTGACTAGGCATTCAGATCCAAACTGTGTAAATAACATCTCTTGGGAGTCACAGGTGTGGAAATTGCATGCCATTTCTGCACTATGGGAAGTAATTGGATTATTATAGTACAGCACTGTGCATATCAACTGTTATTTGTTTTATTGTTTTATTCAGACTTAGGCCAGTGTATTGGAAGATCTGCAGTTTGTCAGAGGAAATTCAATGAAAATTATTTTCCTTATCACATGATTTGAGTTGCGTAAAATTAGTGCGAGTCATACTTTACAGAAATTTTCTCAAACAGATGAGCTTTTTTTGACAGTAATTTAGTTTCAATTTATTTTTATTATTTGTATTTATGTACTATATACACAAATTGCATAATTAGGCCTTACATGCCAACCCACAACATTCTGTTTAATTAAACAGTTAATGTCATTATCAATCTGGTAGTATACTTCATATTTTACAGGAGAGATTAAGCATAATTTTTCATAATATTTTCTTATATTACTTGGAGAGATATATATATATATACACACATACACACACACACACACACACACACACACACACACACATATATGTATATATATATAAGGAGCTGGTTATAACCTGCAAATAAAGCAGAAAAAAGGTTGCCTAAGAAGTTCAGTTGTGGTTACACACTGGTTTTATGAATGAATAGAAAGCTTATTTGCTTAATTTGTTAGTATGAATATTTCAATTCTTACGTGACAAGAGAATGGCTAAACTGTTGTCTAAATGGGTGTATCATAAAAACAGAATATGGGGAAGAAACCATAACAGAAAGTCAGGTTTCACCCATTCTATATGAGTGCTCTACCAACTTTCCATATGCTGTTTTTTGCCTAATGAATATTCAGAAATGTGAGGCAGTGTAGACAGATATAATAAATTTAGTACCGCATTTCAAATATACTTTATTTGGAACATTCTTCTGGGGAAAGGGAAAAAAAAAAAAAAAGAGAGAAAAAGGAAATGTGACTTCTTATGTCTGTTAGGCAGAGAAGAAACTGGATCTCAACCCATCTCCTGCGTCTCCCTAGGAAATATTCTAATCACTGAACTTTTCGTTATATATATGATATCCTTTAGTTAGAAAAGATGAACAGAGGAATGACTAGCAGGGAATATGAGTGAGAGAGAACATTTAGCTGCTTATACCTTTAAGGAGACATTCCCTGAAGCAAATACTTCTTGGTTTAGAGAATTTTTGCTGAAAGAAACCAAGCAAAAAAAACTTAAAGAAACTGAGCATGTACAGAAATTATGTAGTACTAAAGCTGATGGGTTGCCTGAGCAGCCCTAACTGGATAATGATATCTTTGGAGATTTATACTTTTCAGTCCCTGTATGATCCAACTGATAGAATATGAAGCAAATCCACACGAGGTTAGGGAATGATGAGGGCTTCTGGGTTGCTCCTGTGACTGGCCTCAGAGCCAGTGCTGGCCTGGGTCTGAGCAAAAGCATGCCTGAAATATTTTTGCAGAAGTACTCCGGCGTTTAGGTGAAGGATTGAATGAATATGCTTTCCAGATGATACCTAATGTTCACCCCCAGATATGTTCTTGTGAATTGTAAATGCTCTTCAGTTTCAGAATCTTGTAGGGCAGAGGTGCAGGGTGAGAGCTTCTGAAAGAGCGCTTCCTTTGAAGACACAAGACATTTCTTCTAGTGTTGCAAAGTGTGTAGGCTGCTGTGCCCCTTTGTGGCTGCTAATGAGAAATCTGAAATGAAGCTTGTAACTCTAATGAGTTTTTAATTAAAAAAGCAAACAAAAAACCAAACCAAACATAAATCTTGAGCCATAACCAAAAACCATAGTTTAGAGTATTAGAGTTTGGAGCTGTAAAGGGAGGACAGGGTGTTTTTCATGACTTTACCAGCTCACTAAGGTAACCTGCTAAAAAATATTAATCAGAAAGTACAAATGGGTGCTAGGATTCTTGTGATGGCAATCTCCATAAGAGAATAAAGAAGCTGACTCAATAACAAAAAAAGCTTCCTAGTTTAGTCAAGTAGTTTTATATTCCATCTGGAAGGTAGTGAGTGGTGAAACTGTCACTAAGTCTTGTATTATCCTAGACATTCTTTTTTATTAACATTAAAAAGGCAGACACAAGCTACACTTGGGTTTGTAATGCCATACAGGCTTAATCTGAGGTACCAAGAATTTTGTCATGAGAACCAGAAAAATCAGGGTAATAATGATAATCAGGGAAAGTATAACAAAAATTAAAACTGAGTTCAGAGGACATTGGAACAAGACATAGCTGATGATTTGTGCTTGGCAATGGCAAAGCAAGCTCCTATCAAGTTCCTATTGGTTCTGATGGGTGCTTAAAATGAGTGAAACTCCTTTTACAATGAAGAAGAACATCAGTTTCTAAAACAGCACATAAATAAAATTTAGGTTCTTGAATTGTAGGTCACAGTCTTAAAGCACACCAGCAGAGCAGCCATCTAGTCTTTACTAATGCAAATCTTTGTAAGTGACAGGGTTTCTCAATTCTAGATCTCAGTTATGATAGAGCTGAGCAATGGAGCATATCTCTGAATCCAGATACCTAGACAGTCTTCCCTCCTTGTTATCCAAGAGACTTGATGCTTTGAATGCTCACTAAAGTAGTTAATCTCAAAACAGAATCTAGTAATGAAAAACACTTTATTATAAAAATTTTTAAAAAACACCAACCAAACAACCAAATCAAAAAGCCAAACCAGAGCAATACATCCAGTCTAGAGAAAATCTAGCCTAGAGGAAATCTTCTCACAGATCAAGATAAGAAGTTTTCTAAACACTAGTAAAGGGGATACAGAAAGGGTTATTTGTAATTCTTCCTGTTAAAACTGTCACTGAAGAGAAATGAATTCTATGATGAAAGAATGGAGGGAGGAAACACGAATCTTTTCAGATGGTGAACATTCATCTTTATTATCTGATTGCCATTTCTCTAGGCTTTTCTATTCTCTGAATTTTGGTCTAAATAATATTGACTTCTCTCTCATACAGCACTTAAAACATAAGAGCTATCTGCATGTCCTGCACTAGCTTCCATTTCACTCTCTTTATGCCACTTTCTGGTAAGAACAGAGATATGGATTTGAATTTATTCATACGGAAAACGGAGATGGATTACCGTTCTTGAAATAACTGCCTTATTGACTGGCCTGTTGTATAAAGTACCTTATTCAATATCAGTTGCTTCGTGGAAAATAAACCAACAAAACAGGACAAGCAAGTGATAAGTCTTGAACACTGTTTGAAAAGTTCCTTTGGAACACCTATTCAAGGGAAAATCAATTTAAGACTCTTCAATAATTCGCCAGGTGACTTTTGGTAGCTCCATAGTTAGAAGCATTGTGGTGTCATTTTGAGATCCTAAGAGATCCTTGATCTGTTAAACAGACACACTAGCAGCATGAGACATCAAGGACCTCGTTGCCAAACCTTCTTAAGAATTAAAGTTAAAAAAAATTAAATTCTAGGTTAAATCTAGTTCCATAATGGATGAGAATGAAAGGTTTGAAAAGCAAGTTCCCAACATGTGACAGAGGAAGCTTTCTTTGAATCTTAGAGAGGTGAATACAATTCAATGTTATCAAATGCAGGCAAATTTTAAATAACAAGAAAATAGCTATAAGAATGTGGCAAATCAAGATTTCTACCTAGCCGAACTTCCAATTTATTGCTTAGCTAAGTAGGGTAATGCAGTAACCACACCTTACATCTGAAGCTATTCCACTTTCAATTTTCTACAATGCCACTGGCATTAATCAGTTGCACGGTTAAAATCATTAGGGAAAACAAATTAAACAGTACTTTAAAATGAAGTTAAATGTAGAGTTTATGCATTAGACATCTCTTGCTATAGCTTTTAGACCTAGGTTTATCTGAGGCTGCATTTCAGTGAAAATTGATACCATTTTTATGGGTATGTAAAACCATTACCAGTTTAAAAAAAATTCATAGCAGTGGTGCAAAATCACTAGGCTATATTTTTTCTTAGCTATCTAATATTGTTAGTGGTCTAGAGATCTGATCTCAATTTGAGTCTTTTTAGGTTTGAAGACATTTTTCTCTTCCTTATTATTTTTTAGGCCACTGGCATGAATAATCAGGATTTTCCAGTGCTAGAAATGTATGTACCAACAGAGAAAGCTAACTTGCTCTTACTAGTAACAGTCAAGAAATAAGATCTTATTCTCTGAAGACTAGCAAGGGTTTTAATTAAATTCTCCCTCAAAAAGCAAAACCCCCTCAAACTAAATTACTATGGTGCAAAAGGTAATCACAGGGTTGTGGTTCTGTGTTCTCTACATGTACATCAACAGCAATGACATAAGATCTTCACATGTGTGTTAATCATAACAATGGAGTCTGAGGAACTGGAGATCATCTTCAGCAGCTAAGAAATGAACAATGCCATGAACTGCTGTCCCTACATGGCTAATCTAGAAAACATAAGAACCTTGATTTGAAGAGGACTGAAATTAAGATTTCTCCCACTGAGGACGAAAGAGGATTGTTGTCTGTGTCAGCTGAGCAAGAGTGGTGGCTTCACTTTTTAGACCCTGCCATCAACTTCTGCCTAGCTGTAAGAATCCATCACTAGTTATTATTGATCAAATGCTGCCAAAACCACATGAAACATTCTCTCTCTCTTGCACCTGAACTCAATTAATTTTCTGATGTGTTTCCTATCATTGATCTTACATGATGCCTGTGGAAAAGTGCAGTATCCATGATGTTTTCAAATATGGAACTGTTGATTTCCTCTTCTACGGTTTCTTTCTTCCGAACAAAAGCCTGAAATTATACAGACACAACCAAATACACTTCAATAGCACACTTTTGATGTTCATTGAAGGCATGTTACTGAACAAAATTCCTATTGATGCTTATTTGTCTTCCTCTAGCTCTGTCTCTCTTAAGGATGTGATGTCTTGGCCATTTCTTGCCCTTACAAGCTGACAGCCTCTTCTCAAAGCAGATGAGAGACAATGGACAAAATAAATTCTGAGACTTTTAAATAGATTTTGAGCAAATTTTTGACTGTCTAATTAACTCTGTTGTGTTGTGCCTCAAAAATATTAAGACTTTGCAGGAAAGAAAGTGAAATGGAAAATATTACCAACATACTTAATGATCAGCTTAGGTTCTGCAAGTCCCCCTTCAATTGTGACAGTTTTTCCCATTAGTGATGTAGTGTAGAATAAAATATCTGAATCAGAGAAGAGAGAGAAGAGGATCATTAACATTCCTAATGAAACAAGTTTTCTATAGCAGAAATCATATGGTTTTTTAAACAACTCAGGGTTCTAGAGAGAAGCTGATGTGGCAATAGACAAATTATATCCTGTGCTTAAGGTTAGTCATAACGACTGAAATGGTACATAAATCTTAGATGGTTAGGGACTTACGTTTGTCTTCATTGTGGATTTTTATTTGCTGGTGTAACTGAACAAACATCTTTTTATAACACTAGAAGTATGGTAGATGTTGCTGTCCTAAGTTGCAACCTGCAATGAGTTAAATCATATAGCAGAAGAAAAGTTGCAAAAGTTTCATGCTTCTGTAATATGTGAAGCAGTAGCCTAAAGTCTGAACCATGCAAGAGTTTCTGTTTAGCTGTCTCCTTGTGCTTGGTGTCTGACTGAGTATGAAGAAATCTTAATTCTAATAACCATTTTTTTCTTTGCTTTTTTATTCATGTTTGAATTCTACTGTTTTCTTTAGGGCAGAAGAAACCTTTTTCTTTTCCCAGAACACAGGAATAGATAAAATACTTATTCTGTGCCTGACTTCCCTGCTCAACTGAAGTGTATATAAGTTCACTGCAGTTAGAAAGGTATATAGTCCAGCAGCTTGAAACAGCAGTGCTTTCCCAGGGACCCTCAAGAAGAGAGTGTGTTTTTCGCTGTCCATTACAAGGTGAGTCCTAAGATCTATGCTTCATTTCACTTTTGTTCCTCAAATCTGGAGACACAGTTCTGTAATTATGCTTTTCACTTGAACAAGACCTGCAAATATTTGAATGAGCTAAATAATAAAATCTCTTTTACACAACCTCTGAACACTACTGATAGCTCTAATTTTAATATGACAAGCTTTAACCCATTATTAATAATGATAATTATAATAATGATGATTTTATAATAAAAATATTAATAATGATAGAAAATTTAAAATGCTTACATGTCTATCTCCAAAAGTAGGCCACCAGTTTAGTGCCCCCTGGTATTTCTTGAAGAGACATACATTGGACATTCACTTTAAGATCTTTACAACAACCCATTTTTTTCTCTCCTTAAACTTTAGGAAATAAGGAACAATGGTAGGTAACTCTCTTCCCACCTATCATACTGACTGAAATATAGTCTATTGTGATCTTGTCTTCTTGTCTTTCCTTCAAATCAGAGAGAATAATACTACTCATTTCTTTTCTTTTTCTTTCTTTTTTTTTTTTTTTTCCTTACTGCAATCAATCCATCTTTGAGAAAATGTTCTGAATTGTAATTGTCACTTGCAACTTACTCTTTGCATAGATAATGGCCAGGGTTCGTGAATCATTCCTGTCCTGGGGGAAACACATCCAAATTTAATGGCCACTAAACACTTAAATTACACTTTCAGAAAGTAAAAGAAAGGGGGAGCTCAAGGAGTGATTTGTACAGGAATTTGGGAATGACTTTTTATCTCATCATTGGATAATGTCAGGCAGTTGAGTCTCAGTGATTTTCAGGATAGATCAAATGCTCTACAGCTTTGCTCCTAATCTGCTGTTTTATGCCTCTGCATGCAAGCTCATGAGCTGTACTTAGCCATGCACTATAAGTCAGCTGTTCCTCTTGATATATTCCATTTGGTTAGAAACTTCATTATCCAGTGAAGATGCTGAATTGCTTATCAGAGAACGCAGTTTGGTGTTCAGATCTCAGGTGAGCTGATAGAGATTGAAGGTTATAAAGTGTGAGTAACACAAAAATGATCTGGGTGTCATTAGGAAATACTGAACAAAGAAACACTATTCTACTGTCATATTCAGTTTTCAGAGGGTAACAGAATATTTAGCTAAATTAAAGCACTTACTCCTTGCCCTTGAAAATTGAGAAGTGTCCTGACACCAGCTGGTCACCAACTGGTACATAAAGATGGACTGCTTTTATTTTTGTGCAGTTTTGAATCTTACAAAAGAATAATTTGATTTTATGCTTGCATTAGAAACTCGGCTACATATGTGTGAGTTCCTTGGGCTAATTAACTCTTAAGAAGAATAGAAATTGCTGTTTTGAAAGTGTTGTTTTTAACTGTCAGACTAACATCCATCCCCTATTTCATGGAAATAATACTAGAACACCTAGTATAGATACTGGGTAGAGATACTTTTATTATCTCTCCCTTTATTTTTTTGCTTCCTGTTTTCTGGTCTGAATTCTCCAAAATTCTTAATCATTGTCTCTAATTACAGAGAATATACAACTTGCTCGCTCACCATTGCCTGGCCATTGCTGCTCTATAGACCTTTCATATTCATGCACTTTTCAGGATTTCTGTAATGACAGAGTCAAAACTGAAAACAGTATCCAGACCATGTCTTCATTCTCCAATCTGCCATAATGCCTAAGTCTTTTCCATAGGGCCCCACTACATAAAGTTTTCCTCACAGTGCATTCTTTGCAGAAAGTATTATACTGATGTAAAATCAATGTGTCATTATTTAGACCTCAATTTTTTCTACCTGCAATTAGAAACTCATTAAAGCATTAACTTTCGTTTTGTGATTATTGAGACACAGAAATTATAGTCTTAATGTATGTAGCTTTTGATTAATATTTCTATTTGAAGTTTGGAATAAAATATGGGGAAAATAGGACAAAAACTTAAGGTTATAGCTATTTCATGCATCCCGATTCTGTTGATTTTGGCTTAAAAATGTCGCCTGCTGGTCTGGACAAGGGACGAAGTCTCAAAAGTAGCCAGCTGACTGGACATCTTAAGATACTAAATCCCATTGACATAAGTGTTTTCTTTCTGAACTAAAGACTAGCAGACTATTATGATAACAGATAAAAAGACACTGAAATATTTTAAAATGAAAAAAATCCATCTGATCTAAGGCATTTTTCCCTCCCTTCTCCTTCCCTCCCTGTATGAAATTTGAGTAATATGATTTTTTGGGAGACTCCAGGGGTTCAAAGTAACAGAATTCATTGCCACAAGCAGTAGGAAAGGTACAGGGTTTCAAGGCTTCTGGACTGCCTGTCACTTGTTTGACTGAAGATTTCAGGCTAATGGAATCTATACTAGAATAGATGCTATTATAATGCTAGAACTTGTAGACGTTGATAAAATGTCTTGGAGTCCACTCACATTTATGGTGGAAACAAAAAAAGTCATTTCCATGCAGAAATTACAAGGGAAGTATAAAATGAGAAAGTTAAAAGAAAAAGAATAAGAAAAAATGATTTGGTAATATATCTTGCCTGTTTCATGCACTAATAGCATATAACATCAATTTATCTTTTTGTTTGGGATTGCCTTATTCCCTTCCATGGTTCTCAAAATTAATTCATCTGAGAGCTAACATAGGCTATTAAGATACAGAGACTCTTGTGTGAACTCTCCACATGCATCTGAATCATCTCAGCTCTCTAGCATTTGTAGCACATTGTATGTGACAAATAACTTGGTGCTAACTGGGACCCACTTAGTCTGATAAATTAGATGTATTTAATACACTTGCCTTGGGGAATAAATGAAAGATAAAGTGCTTTTAGTATTTTCAAAAATAATTCCCAGGTCTCAAAACTCTGACAGAACAATTTTCTCCAATTTTTTCTGGCAGATGAATATTTTTTTCACTTGGTTCTAGTTGTAGAGATCTTGGTGGGAACAAGAACAGATTTATACCTCAGCAATTATGTGAAGGTGTAATCTTCTTGGAAGAAGAACAGATGAGCAATAAGCATTTGAATCTAGTCTACCTGATTTTTTCCTGATAAACACCTTGTTGGCATGCACAGACAATTGATGGGCAGAGAAAGAGAGAAAGAAAAAAAAAAACCTTGAACCCCAAAACCCCAGACTTTAGTCTCAAAGGCCTCACAGCTCTATTAATATTCATGCCCAGCTCAGCATAAACCAGAGGGGCTGACAGCACTGGCAGCGTTCCTAATGTAGTAGATCAAGGAAGAGCCATTTTGATTAAGACTACTTCATAGCTGTCATTAGAATCTCCCTTGAAATGGAAAAGTATTCTCAAGTCCACTTTAGTGTACCAGATCACTCAGTCTATCTCCATGTTTTCTGTTGAGACTTGATTCTACAGATTTAGATCTGTTGTTATTCTAGACACTACACTTCGAATTTTGAGCATTCAGAGACCCTTACCCTCTTTTCTCCAAAAGTTTGATGACACTGCTTTAAGGAAAATGACTGAAAATAAAGCCCAGAGGTGAGGAAACTGGATTTTTTTTTTCTTTTAATTCTATAGTAAAGAAACAAAAGTAATTAAACCCCAGAATTCTTTCATTGTCCTCCAAGAGTCTGTCTGAAGTCACTTGGAGAAATTTCAGTGTTTCAAGTATTGCCAGACAAGTTCAAAAACAAAATGAAAGTAAATTTTCCAGATGAAATCTGAAAGCTTAGTCCTGAAAATATTTTTACCAGTAGTTTCAATCCATCCTTTAATCTTATTTGGAGGTTACCACTGATATTTCAACAGACTGCAAAGTGACAGTCTCCTGGTAAATGTAAAACCATTCTGTGCAATACCACTCTCTCAGTATATCTGAATTTACTGCAGGCATCTCTTCTCCTAAGCAGACCTCATAAATTACCAAAATACTTACGTGGAAAACAACTCTGTTAATTAGGAAGAGATGAGGATTCTATTATCATGACATGAGCATATCAAAATTTTGACTCAGCATGTCCTTTGTCTAAGGTAATCTCATGTCAGATACTCTCATGTCAGATACTATCATGTCAGATAGTAGTATGGCTAGTATGAAAAGCGTCTTCGGATAGAAACATTTCTCAGACTTTAACATATCTGCAAGAGTTACTTCAACATCCACAATTTCATGGGCTGAGCCTTATGTGTTTCCACCAGCCAGAACAATTGAAGTGCACCTTCAGGTGGGAGAAAGGAAGTAGGCAGCAGTACCATGTCCAAAACATATGAGATTGAGGCCCCAAAGCAAGAAGAAAAAAATAAAACGAAAGAGTTGTCATATTTAAACTGTGTTGTGCTTGCCTGAGATGATTTTTAGGGCAGTTCTTCTGTCTTTCACACTTATATGAAATATAATTGACTGCACTGGAATAGAAAAACAGTGAAAAACGTTGTAGAATCATAGACTCACAGAATGGTTTCTATGAAACATTTAGACTGTTTAAATAAAGTAACTAACTTATTGGAAAAGTTAAGCATGACTTTTAATTGCTCTATGAAGATGTCGTGCACTCATCTGAATTTTAAGGCAAACTTCTTTAGTGTCAAGACCACTTTACTATATTTTAAAATTTGTCCTTCTAAACAATCCACCTTAATTTTCTAGGAACTCCAGAATATTTAGGAGAAGATGGGGAAAAAGATGATATTCACTAGACACATTTTTTTTAATGTGACAGAGCTACATTTATTTAGAGACTGTGGCCCAGCCACTTGAACTCTTATAGATAGACCTTGACATTTATGAGCCAAAGAGAACAATTAACAACTCAATTGCCATAATAAATTAGCAATAAATGGAATTGATGTAATCTGCCTTTATATTATAGCCAATATTTCCAACTGCTCTGTTCCAACCAAAGTTCTGTAACATTTACAATAGATTCCTTTACACCATAAGCACTATTCATGCTGCTTCTCTTACTTGCCAAGCAGTCGATGTGAGGAAAAATGCAATAAAAAATAAAATTCATAAAAATACAAAATTTCAGCATAGTAATCATAACTGGCTAGTCCTGCATATGATGAAATACATTATCTGCGCCCTTGGAAAATGTCACAGCTATGCAAGACATTAATAACCTCATGCATGCTTCCTTGTGATATACAATGCATCAAATAAATCAGAATGATTTTTCTGTGATAAAGCCAGCTATATTATACCTAGAGGTAGTCAATTAGGCAATAAGACATGACACTGGGTATATTGCACTAATTCATCTTGAGCTTGGTCGTGAAAGGTGTTATCTTTCTCAAGCTTTCTCCCACCCACTCCCAGGAATTTAAGAGGAAAATGAAGCTATTGAGCTCACAATAATTTGCATTTTGATCTTTTATATTCTCAGAGAATTTCTCCAGACACTTGTGTACCAGTTTCCATTCATTTTGAGTGCAGAATTATGAATTGCCATCAGCATTAATCACTCTTCTTTTTGTTTGGCTTGAGGTAAAATTACACATTTCACAAGTATAAATAAAGTTTAAAATATGACATATGTATGCTTATACTTATAGTATGCTATATAGTATAAGCTTAAATACTTATAGTTCCAAAATAAGGGAGAAAAAAAACATAAAAATAGGGTATGCATGTGTGGAACTGCTTACCTTTTTTTAAATAATGTTTTTTCCCTTTTTTTTTTTTTGGATACATGTATATGTACATGACATGAATGATTTACTTTGCCTTAAAGCTAGAGTGAAAGGGGATTAGATCTCAGTTTGGCAGAAAGGCCTATTTAAATAGCTAAGGGGCTAGAAAGGGCTATGGGAAATTTTCTGCAGGAAGAAATGTACCAGTGGACAAACGCAAAAGGTAGCTGCACAGCTATCCCTTCACAATTTAATAAAACTGTGGCCGAATGATATGTGAAGTTCCTTTTCTCCTCTTTCCTTGCTGTAAGTGTGAAGTCCACCTGCTTCTGAAAGGAGATGGTTCTCAAGTCCTTTTAAGTCCTATGCTGTGTGATTCTGGACCTGCTAATGTAGTTTATTACCACCTGGTAACCCAGCTGGACCTCAGAAACCTGAGCTCCTTGGACATAGTGTGAATGCTGGTTGGAAAGAACTGTGGGTGGAATGATGTTTTCCCCCAAAATCCCTGAATACCTTTTACCTATTCAAATGTCTGTAAAAGCTTCAAGTCCTGCTCATTATTGATAATTTTCTCTACAAATAGCATAGCAAACCAGACAGGAGAAATCTTATGGCAATGACAAAAACAGTACAAAAAATATTTTTAGGTATTGTATTATGTATATTTTAAATACAACATTCTTTTTATCTGATTAAGCAAAACTAACAAGTACTTAACTACAGAGAAGATGTAGATGTAGGAAAAAATCTTTATTTAGGAAAATGACCATATACTTATTTTAACGTCTACACTTCAGTGTCCTTATATATCTAAAGGAAGATCACTGAGTGAAAAAGTAAACATGACACCATGTGGATAGTAAAGGAGTATGTATTCTGACAACACATTTTAAGAAAAGACAACCAAAATGTGAGGTGCATCTCATAGTCCAAGCCCAGAGAAGACTGAACATTCAACTTCTGGAAAAAAATTCTGTCTTTATTACATACAAAATTAAAATAGTTATATAACTATTGGACCTCTTAGACAATCGTTATGAAATGCTTGTGGATGCAGGAATTGGATTCTCATTTACAGAAATGTTTCGGCTATGTAGGTGTTCTTTAGGGAGTTTAGAAATCTAAAGAAAATTACCTAATCATTCCAATTTTCACTGTTCTTTACTGAATGTGTCTTCTTGCATATCTTCTCCGAAGAAGCCACAAAAAAAATCATGTCATGAATGTTCCATGAATACTTTTATGAATATTCTGAATGGCTTTATCAAGCAATTAAAAAAAAAAGAATAGTTGGAAAAAAAATTACAGAACTCTGTAGTAAATTTGCCAGAAAAGAATTTACATACTGTCAAGACATGCTGCATGATACCACAGTCGACAGTTTTAATTACCAAATCTAACAATCAACAGACAGAGAAATTCTGTTTAAGCCAATCCAATTTTGCTGGTTTTATGCCAGTAGGAAACACAGCCCAAGTCCCCATTCTACCTAAATTTCTGCAGTAAGTAGGGATATGTAGTATAAAAAGAGAATTACAAGTTCATTAGGCAATACTACCTTTACATCTCCAAGATCAAATAGTTGTAAGAAAGAGCTGCAGGCCATGCCTGAATGCTATTTTGCTTCTCTCCAGGCCCTGTAAGATCTTATTTTCTTTTGGTGCTCTACTGTACTGATAAAAAGACAAATCTCTTGACACTGTTCTTTTCATGAGGAAAAAAAAAAAAAAAA
>VYXD01010674.1:976129-1023088 GCA_013397195.1 Hylia prasina
AAAAGGAAATTTCTAGTGCCACCTATTGGTACAATTTGAAAACAAGTAGCAAATTGGCTCACCGCATGTAGGATGGGAAGTGGAAAATATGACCTCTTGAGCATCAAAGGAGAAAATAAATCTGTTCACAATGGGTTTTTTGGTTGTTTTTGTTTTTTTTTTTTTTTAACAAGGATTTTAAATATTTAAAAAAGGTCAATCAGTTCTTACTCAGTGCTTAGCAGAAACATGTAGCCTCTCCTGCTTCATGAGGCATTTAAGGAATAAAATAGAGCTCCAAATTAAGTCCATTAGTAAATTCAGTTGAATTACACTAATATAGAACCAGAACAGCTGTTGATCAGAAGGTGAAAGAAGAAGGAAAAGTCCTCAGGAATTATCAAAGAAGGATTATCGAAGGCAAAAGAATTAAAAGTAGCAAGCTGTCATGTGCAGCCCAATATCTACTGTTTTAATTTCTTGCTGTGGGATGCTTCCTTGATTTCAGAAGGCGTAGCCAACAAAATTGAAAGCAGTAGCAGAAACGAAGCAATCGTTAGTATCTTACAGTGGTCTCATCCCTCCAATGCACTCCTGTCCATCCTTTAAGATTCTAGCCATAACAGATACTTCTTTTTCCTCTACAGTCCAAGGAAATACAGCACCTTCTGAGAGCAATTAACCCCAGAAGTCACAAACTCCTTATCTTCGGAAGGATATCTCTTTCTCCGTTGACCACAGAAGAAGGCTAGACTGCTAGTTTGGAGTAGACATGTAACTTTGAGATAACTAATGGTAGACAGGATATATGTTAAAAAACCAAACAAATAACAAAACAAAACCAAACACAAACAAACAAAAAAATGAACTCCCTACACCACCCTCATTATATAAGGTATGTAAGCACATGTTTAATTCAAGAATAGGAACAGCTTTACCAAAGTCAATTAAATTGTTAATTAAAGACATTAGAAGGGAAATTTAAATATTTACAGCAAGTTTCAAATTGTTTTCATTTAATAAATTTCAAATTGGGGGAATTTTCATTTTCCTGAAAACATTCGTGACATGCTAATCAATGGTTCTATTGAAAGTTTTAAATGTTCACTGAAGTCTGTTCTTAATAAAAAATTTAAATGTATTAATGTATTAACCTTTTGAAAAAAAAATTTCTCTGATTTCTAAAAATACTAATTAATTTTTGAAGTGAGATTAATTATAAACATGTCTGAAAGAAATCTATGCTTGCACAGGATTTTTTTTTTTTTTTTAGTGGAGGCAACATTTTAATGGAGACATATGGGACACTTGGGTCATCTTGACTATTTATACTCTTGAAACACAACACTAGTAAATAATTCTACTGAACTGGGATTAGAACCTAAAGTCCTATAAAGGAATTCATATCTGGAAAAAGCCCAGTGGTAATGCCACTTAATAAGTATTTTACCCACTCAGCATAGGATGGATAAATGGGAATTCACACAAGTATGTTCACAGTTTAAAATCTGCTTTAATTTTTTCCTACAACTTTTCATATGCTGGCTTTGTCCTTTGATCATCATTAAGATTTACCTGCTCCTAATATGCAATGTTTATTTTGGTTATTTAAAATATCCTTGTCAGAAAAAGAGGAAAATTAAAAATAGAGAAGGTGAAGCTGCAGAAACCCCCAGGATGAAGGTGGAGAACACATTCCAGAAAAGCAGAATGGGAAAGTAGGGAACAAGAACCAGACTGGTATAAAGAAGCAAGCTGGAGAGTAACAGCCTATTTTCTCTCCCAGTCCTGTTGGCTCAAACAGGAAAAGATGAGACCATCTTTAGAGCATGTGTTTATTCTGCTGTCAGGTTGGTATTCATACTTTTAGATAAGTCTAAGTCCATGACATAGTGCTCCCTTCATTGTATCTAGAATCTCCCCCTTTAAGTTCCTCTGTGCTGTTTTTTTCTCCTCATGGATGCTAGCTATGCTGAATGCAGTTACACTGCTGCTTGTATATTTGATTAAAAGATAGTTGTCTGAGTTATTTGAAGTTCTGCTAGGAGAAAGACTTCATTGTTCAAGGGTTATTATTACTCTGTCTCACGCTCTATTTCTCTCTTTCTCTCCTAAGGTATTGCAGTGCCTATAATGAAGTGAATCCAAATGACTACTTTGAGACTGGCAAAGAACCTGACATGCACACAAAATATTCTTTTAACATTGGTCTGAACTAATCATCCAAAGGGATTTTCTATTTCATTTATGGGATTTGATTCTCCCATGTGTTTTTCTTCTAATGTGATTGCACTGATGCAAAATCAGAAGCACTGGTAAAAAGTCTGGCATGCTTTCAATCTGCAGGACTTCATAAAAATTCTGGAAAGGCTGAACTAGCCTGTAGGGCAAATTACCTCCTGTGTTCCTCTTTTTCACTATACAAATTCAAGGGGGTATAGGCTTCCTTCAGCAGGTGTAAAGTAGGTACAGCCATGTGACTGCTTGACACTTGAGTTTCTGTTCCCTTTGTACTGATTTGATTATCACAAGGAACTGGTAGGTTAAAGGCTCTGCTGTGAAGTACTAAATCAGATGATGATATTTTGTCAGTAAAAGAAAGCTTAGGAATAAAGTCACACAATTTAATGTTTTAATATAAGCTTCACAACTCAGGATGACATTTAGAGTTTCCCTCTTTATTTT
The DNA here is from genome assembly GCA_013397195.1 of Hylia prasina. Classification (NCBI taxonomy): domain Eukaryota; kingdom Metazoa; phylum Chordata; class Aves; order Passeriformes; family Sylviidae; genus Hylia; species Hylia prasina. The sequence goes on from VYXD01010674.1 coordinate 978,794, forward strand.
TTTTTTAGCAATTCCCCCAAAGAGTGAAATTGGCAGAGAAGCCTGAGCAGTGCTATCAGCAGATCCTGACAATATTTTCTCTGGAATGAGTTGCACTTTTTTCTGCATGTTGTGATCAGTACTGTCTCCAACTTCCACTACTTGTCACACAGTCTTTTCATCAGCCTTCCTCATCCTGATACCTTAACAATTTTTTCTCATTCTTTTTTTGTACTTATTTTGTCCTCTCTCTGTCTCTTGACATGCATTTACAATTAAATGTTTTTGTTATAAAAAGGAGTTCCAACAAATCAACAAAGTAACATGTTGTTTCAAGTGAACTTAGCCCTCTTTTTGTATCTTTTGACTTTTCTTCCCATTCCCTACAACCATTTGCCAGGCAAGCTTCCAGCCTGGAGCAATGATTGTTCTTCTGTACTGGATCAGAAGCATGCTTTTGAAAACAAATTGTGATTACAAGTTCTGTGTAGAATTATGCCTATATCTGTGGAAAGACTTTTCAGCTCTCTTGTACATGTAGTTTTAAGCGTGCAACCTGACGTAACATTAATGTAAGGAAGGATAGGAGTGGTACAGCCTTTAGCTTTGAGATTTTGCTAGAATTTTTTTCTCCACTGAAGTCATAATAAAAAATATAAGAATAATCATACTGGAAATCTGAGCATGGTCTACCCATGTTTAAGTCCACTTAAGCTTTAAAGAGGTTGAACAGAGAGATGTGAGATTTCATCTGCTTTTTAAAATGTCCTAAAGGTATGAATTCTGACCAGGTGCCCTATCCTTCCCATTGTACTGATGTATAGTGCAACAGGAGGTGTAGTCTAGATAATTGGAAACAAACTATTACAATAAATTCATATGCTTTTGAAGGTATAAACATGGAAATATATGCCATGATATAAGCTGTGTGGAGAAGATGAGTATTGGCTTCACATTGCTATAAACTGGTCTGTGTACCTGGACCACAAAGTGAAATTCACACCTCAGGAGGATGAAACAGCTTTTGAATTGCTGCAATAAAGAGCATTCACCTAAAAAAAAAAAGGTTTTCAGTATGAACAACCTACTTAGGACACATAGACTAAGACTTTGCTACTAGTTTAAAAGCAAGGAGGAATTTTCCTTCACTCTTTTTTTTGTCTCCTACAAAAATAATGATTAATAGTATGGGGTTTTTACCAGGCAAATTGCAGTTCAAAAGGTTCTAGAAGTGCTCTAACAGTGGAGACATCCTCTGCAGGGACCTTAAGTCCAGTCTATTTAATTTTTGCAGTCAATGCCCACTCTGCGTAGAGAGACTTAGATTTAGCATAGACATTTTTCACTGCTGCACTTTGCTTACGGATCATGCAGATTCATAAAGTTTTAGGACAATCTTAATAGCAGATGTAGACCTAAAACTGAGTCAAGACTAGGTCTTTTTAATGTGTAGAGTTCATATACACTAAATGGGGAAGGAGAAGTACCTTGTTCTCAAATAATACACTTTTTTAAAAACTTTCTAATAGTTTTCCCAGTGAATGTTCAAGTCATTTTACATAAGTCAGAATAATGGTGGCATACTATTCTTCTCCTTTATAAATAGATGCACTCTCCTACACAAACTTCCAGCCTATCAAATCACAAACTACCCCTTTTTTTGAAACTTTGTGTTTCAAAAACATCAAAAGACAAAAATCCTGTGGGAAAATTATACCTCATTCCATAACTTCTTTTGTCACTAAATAGAACCTTAAATCTCTTCAATGCCTTTATAAGGAGCTTTGCTTCTCAGATGCATTAAACCCACCCACTTCCTCTCCATATACTATTGTCATCCTCTTTGAGGTTTGTTTCCCTGTTTGTCCTTTTCAAATGCTAGCATTTCTAAAAAGGATCTTTCAAAGACATTGTACTCAAGTCTTGATGGAAAAGAATCTTCTCATCGATACAGCTGCCCATGCTTCTTTCACTCTTTTTGAAAAGGAATCTAAAAAATAACAGATATTAAGCTACTAGAATGGACTTTGTTTCAAAGCATCTTTGTTTCCCTCCAACAGCTTGAAAAGAGGATGATGTTCTCCAGGAAAGTGATTCCTCCCACTGAAGCTAACAGTAACTGTGTTTTTAAAACAGGTGGAAGTAGAAGTTGGCCTAGACTGGTTTGTACAGCTCAAGGATGTATTGTATAACTATACAGCCCAAGAAAGATTTATGCAAAACTTCATGGGGAACAATGGGAAACAATTGAGTTGATTTCTTACAATTTAGAAATGGAAAAAATTTTATACATATATACCACCTACTATACTGTAGGTAAAAGCCTTAAACTTCCATGTATTTGCTTGCAGGTCATAGACTAGATTTGTAGCTCAGGTAAAGCAGTGTAAATCAAGACTAATTCCATTAAGGTAATTAACTTAGTATACCAGTATAAGCCTGGAAGAAGTGTGTGAAGATTGAAACTCTGTAATTGCATTTGTTTCCAGAACTGATAGAGCATCATCGATATTTAAAAGGACATTGTTCAGTAAATTACTACCAAATGAAACACTGCAAAAAAAAAAAAAAGAAGCTTACAAGATATAAATCAGTGTAAACTTGTTTTAATAACAGTTTTTATTTATTTAAACTTTACCTTAAAAATATGGAGGCTCGAAATCCATAATAACTGGCACTATCTGACATTGTCAGATCCCCAGTTCATGAAGGCAAGAACATTCATACAGTTTAATAAGTGAGTGAAGAGGCAAAGATTTGTAAATTTATTCTGGTTTATGCTTATTTGGATTTTTTAAATCTTTTTATGGTCTTAATATTCAAAAATTCATTTAACCAGGTAGTTTTGAAGTTTCAAGTAGGATTTGTATAAACTTGGGGTGATTTTATCCCCATCTGTGGATTCCTTGTAAATTAACCCTAAAGGATTTGAGCGTCCAAGGCTAAAAAGAAATGGATCAGGAAATAAGCCTAAACAGAGAGTAAATGATAAAAAGAGATCACTGAAATTGCATGCTGTTCCAAATTGCTGCTACTGAAATAGATCAACCAGGGAGCACCAAATTATTTGCTGCAAATGTTTAATTCTAATAAATCTGATTGCTAGTTTAACTTAGAAAGACAGTCCAGAACTTTTTTAGTCTAGCAAGTAACTTTTTTCCCTGTGAATTATGAGATTAGGGCAATTTATACTTTACATATTTTCTGCTTTTTACTTTTATTTTGAAACTGATTGTGAATTCCCTATTTCTCAACAAAATACTTAACAAGGAAACACATTAAATAACAAATTAATGAGATTTATCTTAAATTAATGAAATAATCAGAAATATTATCATTGCTTACTGAGAATTTCACCAGAATCTTAATAGTTTCTGCAATACCCTTCAATAACTCTAGCCCAGTTTTGAATTCTAGTGTTTGGTTACCTTTGATCATTGACTGGCAAAAACTTTGAACCTTCCATTTTTTAAAACCTCCCTCTTCTTGTATATTCTTCGTTTTTCAGTAAGTAGTCATTGATGCAATTTTATGTTACACTTTTCAGTCCCTAGTTCATTAACTATTTCTTGTTATGTTTTAGATGGGTTTTTAATTTCTAATAATTTTGCTATATGATAATAGACATTAATTTTTACCTCTGTTAGCTTCCAGATTAAGGGATCAAACTAAGGAGAAACTTTTGGATTAAGGGATAAATTAAGGAATAGTTACTTGAGCCATTAAATCAGCAAGTTAGCAAAATAAATGGATTTACTAACTTGGTTCTTAGACTTATTTCAAGACTAAAGGTGAATGGGTTAAAGGAAGGGAAATATTATCTTTGTGTTTTCTTAACCCCTGGATTTATTAGAAAGATAACCTGCCATTGGAGAAAATTTAAAGTAACATCATGACATTCTAATTTGCACCATCTGTTGATAATTGTCAATTCCCTAACATGTCAAATGTGAAAGGCTGAGAGGATGGAACAAAGGTGGATATGCTTTGTGCATGTCAATCAGTTTTCTTTGTAACGGGGAAACTACAGCCTCCAAAACAGAACGTACTTCAGGAGCAATACCAAAAATAGCAGCATGAACTACTAAATTGTCACAAAACAAGGTGGAGAAAGGAACATCTGTCTCCCCTTAATTTGTTACAGCAGCCACAGAATATTTCTGTACTTCGTACTTTTCCTCAAGGATGATATTCAACATAACAGAGCCTATGAAAACAAGACACATTTTTTCCTGTTCCTGGAAATATTTCCTTGAGTATAAAAATTTAACTCTTCTCTTAAAGGATGTGCCTGGACAGCAAGTATCTCTTCTCAGATCAACATTTCTAGAATGTATGCTATCAAGATTGTATTTATTTATAAGGCCTCTGCTGTTAAACAGATGGAGCCAGATGAATCAGCCAAGTAAATCAAATTAAACAACTTCTAAGTGCAACAGAAATATGAGGATCCCTGTAAATGCAGGTGTATCTGTTGTCTACATCTTATTTTTCTCAGCTTGTGAACAGACACTGAAGACGTCTGTCATTCCAGATGTTACTTTTCCTCAGCTGGAGAGTACAGTATTAAAGCCCAGCAAATGTACTAGCTCTCATGAACACTTCCTAATCTGTTTTAAATAAAAATCATCTGAATTATTCTAAAGAGTTTAAATAGGAAGCCCCCCCATCCTTCTTTCTACTTGCACAATTGAGAGGGTAGGACCTCTGATGAGTGAGCACTAGGGAGCATGTTTGGGCCATCCTACTTGTAAGAACAAACTTTAATCTTCTCTGTGTTCAGCCTAATCCTATACTCTGAACAGCAGGAGCAGCTAATATGACTACTAATGCTATTAAAAACAAAAAAAAAATCTTCTGAAGAGTATTTTTGCCAGCCACAGTTTTTGACATTTTTTGAAACGATTCAAATTTAGTTCCCTTAAACAAGTGAGATAGTTCCTCAATATACCTGTGGCTTTTCTTAGTTGTTAAAAGTAGTATATTAGACTTGAAAGGAAAGAAACATACGGAATTTTCATATTTTAAAAACAAAATAATTATTTGGATCTTTTCTGTTCCCTGGCGTTCATACATGTAAATGGTTTTGTCTCTAAGTATGAACATATGTTGTTTCTAAGTATGAAAGACTAGCTATACTGAAGAGAATTAGGCTGATGATATTAATTTAGAAATAAAACCAGATTCAGTTGCTAAAATTGCTTTTATATTTCTGTATGATCAACACAATTTATAGAAAAAAGAAGCTACTTGATTCTCCGGTATCTGCTTTTCCTGTTCTATATCTGTAGGAGGAACTCTGGCTTAAGAAAGTGTCACAACTGTAAATACAATAAAAAGTGTGTAAACTAAAAAAACCCACAATCATGTTAACATCTTAAAAGAGTCTTGTACTGGGAAAGATATTAAAAACTTTCTCATATCTGAAGGAATATGAAAACAACTACTGATAGTTGAAGGTGAAAGAAAATGTGTTATTTCTGTTTACTTACCTTGGTAGAGTTTAAATTGTTTCAAGATGAAAGAATTTTTGTTGGAATTGAGCTGATTTAAATCTGTTTGCTCTGCTGCTGCTCTTTTTATAGCATTCGTAACATTAGCTTCTGCTTAAGTAACTATTTGCTGATGGACAATAGACCACCAGCTAATCCCAGAAAGAACAAAGAAAGATATTGTATAATCAATATTCAGGTAAGATTTATTGATTCTCTGGGTTTTTTTGTTCTACCATTGACTAGAGCAACTGCACAACATCTGCAGACAGACCACTAAAATTATGATAATCTCACAAGTTAACTAGGGACAGGTTCATCCTATATTTAGAGAAGAGACTTTCAGGAAGATGTCATGATGTTCTTCGAAATACTACAAACTCATTTATATGGACACACTCTCTACTTAGGATCTGCACAAAAGGAATGAGTAAGGAGGCATTGAAATTCAGGTCTTAGAAAATTTACTAATATAGGAGGTCAATATACTCTTCCACTTGCACCAAACACCAGATACTTTTCCTGTTAAAAAATACCATTGTTTCATTTGTGGACTCCTCTCTGTGTCTCTGAAAACAGCAGTACGTACTTCACCAACCAATCACCAAATCAACATGAAGCTCTGAATGTTTCAATGATTTTGCATAAATAGTTATAGTACAAACTCTTTGGTCATTCACAAAAACCCAATGATTATCTATTTCTTGTCTCTTATTCAAGTCACATTATAAAGATAAATGAAGAGTCTGTTTATTGTTAAGTTTCTCATTTTTGAAAGGTCAACCGCTGATGAAATATAAGAATCAGAGAGTGAAAACAACTAGTCTATAGCATTCAGGAACTTGAATAGAAATAGGATCCAGATTTTATTTAAACCAAAGGAGAAAAATCATCTGAATCATATAGGGAAATCAAAAGTGCAGGAAGACAAATCTTTCAGTGTTCCAAATCTAACTGGGTGACACAGAGAAATATGGGAATCAAAGCAGATCAACAGAAAATAGAATATATAAGTACAAATTGAAATTATAAAAAAGAAAAAACTGGGAAGTTTTACACTTCTATGCTTCCTATACATTGCTTGTGAGTCAAGCCATGAGAAATTTCTTCAATCCCATATATAAGAAAGATTAAGAATAGAAGAATCAGTAATTATATGCAACAAGAGTAGGAAGATATCTATTTAAATTAATATTTTCCTCATTTTTCCATGAATCTGATGATGATGAGCATGAAAACACCGGTAAGGTGATAAGTGTGTGAATGATGATTATTATCCATTATAATGCAACTGCAAGAGAGACAGATCCAAAATATGAAGATCTTAAAGTATCCCAAGCAGAGGAACAAAGTCTTTTTATTCCAGAATTTGGAGCAAAATGAAACACAGAATTGCGGACTTCACAGCCAGATTTTGTAGTATTTTTGTCTTATTTCCTGGGTTGTTTCATATCAGTGGAGAATAGAAGATAAGGTGTGAAAAGGAGGGCAGAATGACAGCCCATTAGTCTGATAAATAATAATATTCAAGGCTTCTTCTGAAAGACATTTTGAAAGAAAGAATACGATATTGCCATTCTATCCTGATAGAATGCATTGAAAAATGATTGATTTTCTAGATGGGAAAAGAGAACAGATCTTATCAGTCTGATACCACACAGGAATTGTTAGTTAAAAAGAGGATAAAAAAAGGATTAATCTGGGAATTATAAAGTGGAGAAGGGACTAAAGGAGGGGTGACAATAGGAGTAAAGAACAGGGATGAGCTCAGGTAGAGGGAGGCTGCAACTGCAGTTCCTCAGTGATTGGTCTCTTGAGTGGTTTCGTTAATATTTTCTTTAATAACCTTGAAAGAATTATGATACTGAGTTAAATGAAATATGTAACTTGTTAGGAAAATTGGGATAGTATGCAGAAAGAATTGGAAAACCCTGAGAACTGGAAAAATAGGAGCAGAATGAAATTCAGTAGTAAGAAATATATGGTTGTGCATCTAGGAATTAATAAAAACATTTTTTTCAGTAAATCAGAAATTCATTATTTGGAAATGACTGAGGAAGAAAATCTGTTTCTACATGTCACAGACAGCTATGTACCATCACTACAATATGACCATGAAAAAGGAAAATGTGATCCTACAAAGTATCATTTGAAGTGTTTTCAGAGGAGAGAGGCAGGAATCAATGACATTGTACCGGGCAAAAGTGAAATGTCATGAAAAACAATGTAATCCTGATCACATACAATCAAAAAAGACGTATTGAAACTGGAACAGGTTGGAGAAAGGTGCATAAGATCAGGAGAAAACCTTCTTACAAAAAGAAACACAATGTTATTGGGTATTTATTAATTTAGACATAGAAAAGAAGGTCAAGAAGGGCTGAAAATATATACAAGGTGTCAAGACCAAAAAGAAAAAAAGCTAAATTCTTTAAGTGATAATGATGATTCAGGATTTAAACAAAACAAAATTAGCCAGGTCGTGAATAGACACAGGCAAGAAAGGCGAATGAGATTTCTGCCATAAAAACAGTGATTTATCTACAAAAAGAGTACAACCCCCAAAAAGTCTAACCTATTTTTAAAGTGGAATTTGTTTAATTTATTAAAATTATTCTGTGTTATAGATACCTATAATATCAGGAGCTGAACTACATTTCAAAAATTAATTTCATCCTGGTCCTACATTTCAAAAATTAATTTCATCCTAGTCTTATGTTCCTAAGTGTTTGCCGACTTACCAGTGAGAGACTTATCACCAGCTAATGTAAATCAAAATGACAGATTTCAGCCCTTAGTTGTTCTGCCAGAGGAAATCCCTAATCAACATCAGCAGCACACGGTATATACAACTTTTCATTGAATTAGATGTCACATGTCAATTGGAGTTGGAAATCTTTGTCATGTTAGGATGTTTTCAGTTTAATTTATATAACTAAAAAAAAGAGGTTTTTATTTGTCTACATTCAGCGCCATTGTGCTACTGTATGCCTCTTCCAATTTTTAAAGAGTAGGTGTATAGAGTAGGTTAGTAGCTGGCATGATTGCAGGTGTGAAGACTCTGTCACAACATACTGTTTCAGGACTTTCCAGGGACTCCAGTTAGAGCTATGTATGACCCTTTGGGAAGGTAGGAACCATCTGTTTCTAATGGGATAAAGCTTCTGTTTCTAACCCTGCAGGGCTGCAAGATATTGAACTTACAGTCTTTCTTATATTTAAGGCAGAGTGCATTTTGAAAGAAAGTGTGTGAGAAAGAAGGAAGCAATTCTCTGGCAGTTATTGCTTGAAATGACTCCGAGTTCGAGAATGGCAGAAATAATCCATGAAGAAATGATACAATGCAGGAGAGAATAAAACATTGTGTTAGCTTAATATATTACAGTCCTCTGAAATCAGGACATAGATAAACTCATGACATGTTTATCACTCACAGAGCTGACTTAACAGTCTATTCAGTAGAAGAAAACTGGTTTTAGACTTTGTGAATTCATGGGGACAGTGTGAAAAACATTCAGCTATAGTAGTTAGATCATGAGGACTGAAAAAGGCAAGTTAACTTAGCAATATTTTTAGAGGAAAAAGATGACTGTGTAGAAATTGGTAGGATCTCAATTAACTCGAGAATAAAATTAAGCAAGTCAAACAAAAAAGGCAAATTAAAAAGGTAAAGCAAAGCAATGTAAAATACTATTCCCCTCTACTGATGCCTCAGTATAAACTGAAGAGGAATCCAGCTGTCTAACACGTGATGAAGGACTTCTTCTCTAAAAAATGTGAAGAATTGGTTCTTACAGGGGGAAGTTTCAGAGATAATTTCCTGCACCCACTGTGGTGTGAGGTGATGTCTCTGGACGCATGAAGAGGGATATGCTGTATGTTTCACTTCAGATTCTGCTGCAGGTGAGAGAGCTTTTACTGCCAATATTCTACATATTGCTAATATTCTATACTGGCAACATACAGATAAAAAGATGCCTCCTTCCATCATTTCATCCTGAAATTAGGATTTAGCTCTCCTCACCTCTTTTCCTAAGAATACAGGAACAAAGGGGAAACATGAATTGCCTTCACCATTTGGCATCAATCTTGCTCATGGATATTTTGCCAAAGTGCTGGCCCTTTATACTGAAAGTTAACAGTAAAGGCAGCCTTAAAAGATGAAACAGGACGCCAGTCCCAGAGGAAGGAAAATTATTTCATTTTCATTTAGTTCCTGTCTTACCAGATAAATACCTATTTTCCTTAGTTCTTGCCCCGTGACTTTTTACTGTTTGATTGTAAACAAGCTAAGTGCTGCAGAACTCCACAGACCTGAGAGTTTGGGCACTTTATCAGCATGTAAGTGTTCTGCCCCCTCTTGTTGAGTAGCTTAGGACCTAGAACAGGATTCTGCCACTATATCAACCCTTTATAGAAAAAAAAAAAATTAAATCTCAATCAACAGACAGCATGCCAGAGGATGCTAAATATAATCTCATAGTTCATATTTGTCAAGCTTCTCTAAAATCTTTGACAGTGTTCAGGTGTCTATTTGCACTGCCTGGTGTGAATGCAATTCGTGTATCTGGGCAATTAAAATTAAGAACCCCAGGGGCTTTAATCTAAGAATGAAAATATTGTATTTAAATGCCTTAGGAATTAGACTATTTCAAAAAGTATAAGAGTATTGGATTTCTTTTAGGGACTATGATGGGTTTAAGGCAGAGCGTATCTCACCTTGAGTTCCTAGACTTGGATTTTAAAAAAATCTGCAAAACTGTGCACACTAAGAATGGATTTTAAAAGTGAGTTGACAGGTTACCTGTTTCTTGCATATTAATGAAGTTCTGTAAATAGGCTTTATTCACTACAGAAACAACATAATTTTATTTATTTATGATTTTGTGTTTTATTAAGAAAAATATAAAATTGTGCATCTTTACTTGTGTACACATACTTGTGAATAATAATGCACTTTTATGATATAAGTTTGAGCCAAATAACCTATATAATTTATTTACTATGCAGTTAAGAGCAATCCACTTTAATAACTTGTATTTTTAAATACAAGGCAACTAGAAATGGATTAATGAGGCCTAATACTATGAAAAGAAAATTAATGATACATGAGGAGATAATACTTCACAACACAAGCCAGCAGGGGACTGTTCCCCATTAGAAGCCCCAGTTCTGTGGAGGTTCAATGATGCAAGTGAATGCATTACAATATTAACAGATAGTTAAAGTTTGCAGAGCTGTAATTGTGGAAATTCTGTTTTCTTACAGGTTATTATCAACAGATATTGGAAAGCTCACCCAAATACCTTTGGTCCTGCTGAAACCCCTGAGATAATCATCTTTCCCAAACCTCACAACAATAATATGCAAGGTTACAAGAAGAACAACAAAATTGTCAAAAACATGGAATTCCTGCGCTAAATGAAATTAAAAGAGCCTATTCTGGTAGGTGCCACCCTTGTAAAGAGTTCACATTCCTACGTTTAGCTGTGTGAATAGTCATATTGATTTCATATTCAAAAATCTTCATGGGATTAAGGTTTAAATTGGGGTCAGATGTCTCTGGTCACTTCTGTTGCCCTTCTTGAACTCCAAGGCACTACTCACATGCTCAAAATTAGATGTTTGCAAGGTCAGAGTCTCAGTCTGGAAATGACAAAAGTAAAAGCAGATACAACAGAGAAGTAATTTTTTAATGGTACAATGATCAAAAAAATAAAATAAAAAGCTTCATTTTATATCCAGTTATGAAGATGCTTACACTGATTTGCATAAAAAATCTTGGTGAATGATCCCTCGGGAACTTTATTCCTGATACCAGTTTGGATTCTGTCTCATGAGATTTAGAAAAGGAAATTGGGATAGGCTGGTAGCAGAGATTTGTGTGCTAGTCTTCAGGCATATGACTACTGAATAAGTTTAAAAACTCCAAATTCTATACAGTAGATGAAGATGTATATGTTCACATATCCAAAGTAATCAGAGTGCCTAAAAGAGAACACAAAGACAAAATGAAGTGGCTAGATCCCTGGCAGCCTGAACTACTCTAATTGCTGGTATTGCTTTTTTCTACACTCTTTGGTAGGATTTTGAGTTCCCTGCTTACCCTCTGGTGTTGCTCCTTTATTGGCTTTCTGAAGGTCCTCCAGTGCACTGATCAGTCACTTTTATTGTCTAATTTTCTGTAAATATATTGAATTGAGGTCATGCAAGAAAATGTCCAACAAGTACCAGAACCTTTCAAAGGAAATCACAGGAATATCTGACCACAGGGAAGAAAATGGAACGCAAATTTTTCCAGCTATGGACTTGGAATATCACGAGGTGTGGCTTGAAGAAGCTCTATTTCATCAGAAACTCCTAAAGGTTATACTCCTCCAAAGACATAAGTATCACTATTTCTGATTTCTGTTCAGCTTTCAGAAATATTCACGAGTCTTGGATTAAGAATTAATATTAAGATTGGTGTATTTAATAGAGATATTTTCCCTCCTCTGCCTTCTTTATTTCACCTAAAGAACTCACAATATAGCAAGGAATGCATAATTCCCACTCCCTGTTTTCCCTTTCCCTTCCCTCTTTACTAAAGCAGTATAAACAATTATCTACTATAGAAATGGAAACTACCTGCTTCAAGAGGAGGGAACACTTATATTTCTATCTGATGAAGCTGTTTCAGTCTTTCTGGATCATTTATATTCCCTTGAGAGGGGGGTGATCCCACATTGCAGGTTAGTGCTGTAACTGGCAGGCTTGCAAATCGTTCTGCTCTACCTCTGGCTCCTCTGTTATTCAATTATTTCCTGGTAAATGAGACAGAAGAGGCTGAGAAACTCCCATCCTGGAATACCTTACCAGTGGTACCCCCAGGCAGCTTGGGTTCAGTCAGAAGAAAATTCAAAATTTAGCTGCCTCGCATCTCACCAACCACTGAATTGCCCCTTTAACGTTAGAGTAGCTTTGCCTTTCTTACAGCCTGGCTACACTGTGGATCTATCCAGGTAAAACTGTTCTGGAAATACTTGTTTTATTAATCAAGCTGAGATTTAAGCAGACCCTTGGCACCTCACTCTTTAATGCTAACAGAATTAAACTATTGTGCATGCCAGAATTAAGTGGCTAGAAGAACTTAGCTAATGGGAATTTAGATTCTCAAGGGTTTTAACATTGGCTCCTGCAATAAGCCATGGGGTGGAGGGTTGAGAAACCCAGCAGTGCTGTGGAGAAAGGTGTGCTTTACCACTCAGGTATGAAATCCTTGTAGTGTACATCAATGTTTCATCTGAAGAGTGACCCCTTCTCTCAGGAATATAATTAATAGAGCACAGTATTGCATCCTATTTTTAGGCAAATTGTATTTAATAATCAAGTAGAGATGACAGGTATGACTGAGTTCAGCTTGCAATTTTCTTTAGCTAGTGTACATACAAGATCAACTTTAATGACTTGGACTATAAAACAATCACTGATCCTAGTTGCAGAAGTGTTTTGTGTGTGTGGCAAAGCAAAATCTTTTGGGTTACTTTCTCTTTCCCTGAGCAGTCTTACTGAAGGTTCTACTATGTTTCTTCTTCTGTTATACTTTTGAAATCAGTATCCTCATGTGGATGCATACATCTTCTGCATTACTTTCCCAAGTATGAGTTAACAAAGAAACAGGCAAGAAAATTGTAAGTTGCGCTTTAAAAATGAGAATTTAAGGACATAATCAGCATACTTGGATTTTCTATTCATTTTATTGGAATTTAAATGAACTCCAAATATAAGTAGTTTAGAAACAGATTTCCAGAGAGCCAGTGAAAAGCAAACACGGGAGTCATGTAAGCACTTTCAAAAATCTCACCCCACAGATGGGATTCATCCCTGTTAGTGCTGCTATGTAGGAGCTAGCCTAGTCTGAGAAATCTGGCAGGTCTTCTTTTGTAATCATTGAAGAGTGAGAGGCATATCCAGAAGGTAACTTTTCTCATTTCTAAGTCTCCATGGAAGGGGAGAATTCTAAAGAGAAGTCTATTTTTTATTTGATTACTCTTATATGTCTTACATTTGACTTTCTATAACACTCAATTCATGTCAAGATTAAGAAGATGAATGTTTTCTGACTTGTTAAAAGCTAATGACCAAAACTCAAGTGTGTTTAATTCACTTCTACTTCATTCCTCAGTCAAGACTCCCACTGGTACAGACCCCTGACACACTGGCCATTGTGCTAAATCACTCAAAACTCTGTCAGGCTTCGGATGATTATTGTAGGATGTGGGGAGTCCACATTTGTTCAAAGTTCAAAGATGCTTAGGCTGACATTCTTAATTTTCTTTTTTTTTTTTCTTTCCCCCTCCCCAATGTGTAACAAGGTCAACAGTGTACATAGTGTAAGATAAAATTTAAAAGTTAAAAAAAAAAGTGTAAACATTGGTTTTCATTAATGTACTATTTTACATTTAAGAAAACTGCATATGTTACATATAATGCTAATTTTTGCTGTGTTTTTAAAATGCATTTTTCTCAAAGTATTCTTCCAAGATTTTCAGCCGAAAGCAAAATAACAGCCTACGTATACAGACTGATAATCAAAAATATTTACAGGTGCTCCTCATCATATTCATGCATTGGTTAAAAGCATCCTTTAAAGCATTTCTAAAGCTTTGTAACCAGTGAAAATACTTAGTAATAAGTATTTTTGTATAGCACAAAACACTCTCTGGCACTTTGTAATAGCTTTTTCAATCTGTATTTCCTTTGTGCTCGCAGCTTCACAGCACTGTTATTTGTGTATATGGTTATATCTGAATCTGGATGCAGCTGTGTGTGGGATTCAGCTGACGGTAGCATAAAATGTATCTTTTCCAGATTCAGCTGTGACAGAAAGAAGCTCAGATTTCTACAGCAGCCTCACCAGCACAAGTTAAAAGAGACTAGGATGCAGTCAATGAGGTGACTTTGCATTCCCGATGGCCTAAGCAGTATATTTAGCATAGGACTGAAGACCTGTATTAGCTGAGCCGCTGGAATCAGGTAGCAGAGGATCCAGGCATGGGAGCTGAGAAAATCTGGGGATAGAAATTAGTGCTATCTGTCTGTTTCAGGTATGCTCATTTAGTTCATGTGGAAGCAAAGCAGTTCCATCCTTTTTGCTATTTTTAACATGATTTTGAGCAACCTCATGGATGCCTACACTTGTGTTATATTCATATTTCTTATTTACAGTCTTAGGAAATCTTAAACAATATCAGACTTTGTTCCTTATGGAAAACCCTGATTTACCCCCCCCCCAAAAAAAAAAAAAAAGGCAATTAAAAAAAGCACTTTATTTTTATCCATTAATGTTATTTATTATTATTGCCATTTCCTGTCAAATCCCATCTTGCTGGTTTCTTTCACCCTGACTGAGTTTCCTCCCCACCCTTGCAGAAGTGCCTGCTGGCTGCCTATCACAGGCAGGCTGAAACACCTGGGTGCTCGTCCTGCACAGCTGTACACATGCCACTGCCCAGCCGTCTGCAGAGCAGCCCATATGGCCATTTCTCCCGTAGAGTGGGCTGACAAGCAGCTCCATCCGAGAGGGAATGTTTATTCTATAATTAGAAAACGTTGCGTTAGGATTAGTTACAGTAAGAGCAGTATCAAGCTTCTGCCCCAAGCCCAACCTTTATCCCACGTTCAAGGATATTTTGTTTACTGGCTTGTTTGTAGGGGGTAGTTTTGTTTATTTTTTGCAGTTTTAGTACCTTCCCCTGCCGCCTGTGAGTCAAAGTGCCAAAATGCCATTAGTGGCTGTTCTTGCCATATTTGTTCTGAGTCTGCAAATAGAATGCATTGAAAATTCCATTTCAGAATTCACTTTGGTGAGTTTAATTGTAGTCCAGCCCAGATAATAGGTAGGGATGCTATTGTCTGAACAGTAAAAAGGAAGAATAAAAAAGAAAACTGTAACATCAAAAATATATGCAGTTTAGATGGCTCAGAAAAAAGTCAGGTATGAGACAACACTGAATCTAATACCCTCACAAGTTTGTGAAGTCTTCCCTGCTTGCCATTTTGTGTACAATATAAACTGAAGTATGGAACTACAAACACCATCAGAGACACTTTGAGATACGGTGGGGAGAAAGGGACTGAGACATTGGGAGAAAGAAGGGAGAGAAAATCTCAGCCGATGTAAATGTGCGCAGCTTCAAAGGGGTTACAATGTTGTCTTCAGTCAAATAAATTAACCTTGTACTTCCTACGAATATTCACATTGCTGAATTATGTATTTCTTCACTTCCTCCTCTTGTTTTCTTCCTGAATGCTCACCATTGATTTACCACATAAGAATTGCAATGTGACTGTATATTAGAGACACCACTGTATTTTTAACCTACATAGTCATGGGCACAAGAAAGTTTCTCATCAAAAGAGAGCTGCAAGCAATGTTTTCCCCTCCTCCAGCTCAATTAAGAAACAACATGTTTTTCCTCTCTGTGCTTGCCTTTTATCTATTCCTCTTCTCATGTTTCTCTGTTATTTTTTCTCCTTCATGGCATAGCAGTGGTACTGAATGCTGATGAGATAATGCTGATGAGATAATACTAAGTTTAACCCCATGGACTCCTTTCCCTAATTTCTTCATGAACTAGAAATATGACCTGAAGTTTTTGAGGTTCTGTGGTAGCCCACTGAGCTGGTACAGATGTCACAACCTTCCCACTTTCTCCAGTACCATGGAATACAGAATAGCTCCTGGAGACAGAAGCAGTTGGGAAACAACATTCTCTGTCAAAAGCAACTGCTGAATGTTGTTAGACTTTTTGATAGCTTCTTATTCGGTTTTCTCTTGAAAAAACAGTGAAACTTGTTTCCAAGACAATCATTACTCCATTCAAATTCTTTCTGTCACTGTTTTACCTATGGTGTAAAAATGAGAGACTGTATCAGAAAATATTGTATGAATTATTTTTATGAATATCACTTTTTATACCCACTAGGACTATAGAGAAATGTCCTATGTCTGAATTTGTTTAGCTTTTATAATGCACAAATATGGATATTTGAAAAATGGTAAATATAGTGGTATTTTTTCCTTTTTTTTACAAAAAAAAAAGAAAATTACGGAGTATTTGCTTAGCTGTTGATACTGCAACTAGTATATTTTGTAAGCATTCAGATATGGTGATATTACTGAATTTAGAAGTTCTACTTCAATTGTATTTATAAACATTTGAAAGTTGGTTGAGTGAAAGAATGTGCTTAATGTACTTATCGTGTTATGGATAAATACAATAGATTTTTTTTTGCTATTATAATACATACACTTTGTTCAGTATCTGCTTTATAATACATACACTTTGTGTAGTGTCTGCTATAAACTATCATTTTCTCCATGTCATTTAAGTCTACATATTAATTTCAAAAGACTGTTGATTAAAACTCATAATAATGAATGAAAAGTTTAACAAGGCTTTTTTTCTTTCTTGCAGAAGAGCGAAAAATGCTTTTCTGAACGGTGATGTTGTCTTCATTTTATAACAAGCATTGATTTCAAGGTAATATGTGTTATCAAAGTTTTCATGAACAGGAGGAAGGAAAGAAGAAAGATGGGGTGATTTGCATTGTCAAGATAATATGAAACTGAGGTTTTAGTCTTCATTGAAAATTATCCGAGCAGTATGGTTTCTAATTCTTCTTTTTATCTTTACTTTTTTAAGATTACTGAAATACAGATCAAGGAAAAGCATAGGTAAAATAATAGGAAAATTTTCAAACCACCACATCAAAATACTTTGGTTCCAGGTTCTCAGAGTCTCTTACCATTCTACTTTATTTTCTCGTATATATGTCTGCAAATATGAACTTTTGCAGATTTTAGACATGTTTTTAGTGCTATATATCATAACTAACCCTGTGAATTTGCTCACAAGTTCACAAATCAGTGAGCTAAAAAGTATATCAAAACATAGAAGAGTAAATTAAACTTGTAAGTTGTAACACTGCTGGATGCATTGCTTATCTGGATGCCCCTTAACAGCATTATTGTACCAGATAGCCATCACCTGGTAGGAAGTGACACTGTAGAACATACAGCCTAAGCCTTCCAAGTTTTCTTAGTGATTACTGCAGAAAATCCTGTTGACTCTTCTTACATTGTATCTCAGTTTACAAAAACATTTGTTAACAGAAAAATATGTGGACATAATTATTTGTCTATGGTAGACCCAATCATTTTTCAGCATGCTTTCTGGGAGCAGTGGGAACACTGCACTTTCTGAGGAATCTCACTCTTCACAGCAGAGCTTACTGCCAGGTAGGAACTACCATCCTAACTAATAACACAGGATATTGGTTTCAGATGCACTGATGACAGATTGAACTCTAAAGGTCTACAGGTGATAATGTGGAAAAAAATAACCTGGATACATAACAAAACTTCATGTGGATAGTGACAGCCACTGTGTCAGCAAGGGAGACAGGAAGAGAGGCCTTCAATACCAAAGTACATGTGTATATATATATATATATGTATATATTTCTTTTTAAAACTACAAACAGACAAGGTCCTTTCTAACAATATTAACAGTGTATGATAATGTGAATTCTGACACTACTGTATAATTAATTTATGTTGTACAGATGTTAGAGAAACTCAACCAACCATATAGAAATAATGGATCTTTAGAGAATGGAACAAGTAATTGTTGTATTTGCCAGTGAAAGCCCACGGAAACAGATAGTTTTTAGAATGAATTTAAACTTTCAGTTTTAGAAAAGGATGCCTGGCACCTAATAATTAGCAAACCAGAATCTATGCACCAAATTATTATAATGTACATATTCATTTCATTAGATTCACACCACCGTGTGGTGTAAAGCGGGAGTAATTAAACACCAGATGGTGGTGTAAACTCCAATAGCGAGAGCTTATGCATAATGCATGAGAATGGGATTTACTGTTGTTTTTATCCATTTGGAGCCATTATGCTACTCTTGGACCCCAAACAATGTCTCAGAGAAAAAGATCTCTCTGTATTAAGCATTCCTCTATACCGAACAATTTGTTCATTTGCCTTGTCATATCCTCATCAGTTATCTTCCTGCTCAACTTCCAGAATTTCCGAGAACACATTATTTTCCGGCAGCACTCACAAAACTCCTGAGCTTTTCCATCATACAGAAGCACCCGCGCTTACGGGATATCATTTTATGTTTCTGCCAGCAGTATAAAGTTTAAGATTAGGACCTTTGGAAATTGAATCTGATTTTTAATGATTGTAGTGTCATATTTCCAGCCTGAAATACTTTCAAAATGTCATTAACTGATGTGCCATTAATCATTTAGAATTTTTTGACCATTAAAATATCTTTTTTTTTTCATTAAAGAAGTAATGAATATGAAAGCGAAGTGGAGACAGGGTATATAGTATATTAATGGCTGGCATGGAGAGCAGATTAGTATGCTTAATTCTCCTTCAGTCATGACATTCTCACTTAGGTGTTTATACTGATCCTGAGTAAAACAATGGCAGTGAGGAAAAACAAATGAGTAGTTCACCCCCTAATCAATCCTGGTAAAGGAAAACAAGGAAGTTAACATCTGACCACTACCAAATAAGTTAAAATTAGAAAGGTTAGAAATCAAGGTATTCTTTTTAACTGCTGCATGAGAAAACATATTCTTGGCAAATACTTTTGGTACCTGCAACATTCACAGAAGTCACCATTCCTCCCCACAACAGATCTTCAATTTACTCATTCCATGCTACTGAATGAAAGACACGGGACCTACAGCTTAGTTGCTGCTGTTTAGTATTGCATCTCCACATGTGAAAGTTCCCCTTGCCTTTCAATACCCTATCTGTTTGTCCTGAAAATAGGAATCAGGAAATCAGAAGGTCCAGCTGTTTCACAGATACAGCAGCTACATACAATGGCAAGAATTCTGCTGTTATTATTTCTCAGCAAGCCTTGTGAAAGATGTGTGCCTTCCAACACCCTTTTGAAATATGACTAGCTCCATGTCTGGATGACACAGCACACAAGTGGAAAATATATGGTGGAGAAATAGGGATAGTTTTAAGACATTTGTTTTCAGTCACCTGAAGATGAAGCTCCACTTCCTGCGAGGAAGAGAGGCGGACACACCACTACAGCTGCTTCCCTTAACAGAGGATGGGATACCACGGCTCCCACGGCCCCAAAAGGAAAATTATCAAAACATTTCTAACCGGCATCAGAAAACTTTAAATGTACAGTGTACATGACAGTAAGTGCAACAGCAAACCTCTTTTGCCACTAGCTTGAATTGTCTGAAGTCCCCAGAAATATTCACAGGACTATTTACTGGAGTTAGAAATGTTTTCTCAGATTATGTCATAAGACTGTGCTTCACTGTGATTCATCCTCTACCTCACTGGCCCTGCTGCAAAGTAGGACCATTCAGAGTGAGGGTAATTCAGGACAGAAGATTTTTTTTTGGTCCTTCCGCACTGGAATAACCCATGACAAAATGGGAAAGCACTGTGACCCAGCAAACATTGAAATAGAGCATTCCAAAACAACTTGGGTTTCCCTGCAGGGTTAAGTTTCAAGCTGCTAGCTCCATTTTTGCTAAAACCAGCTATGGAAATCACAATGAGGTCACAAACCATCTATCAAAGAAGAGTTTATCAGGTTTCACTCACCACTTCAGCTCCACCTCTTTAGGACACACAGCCTCTGCTTGCCTCAGTGGGGGGAAGTGCCGCCTTCTTTGCTCTCTCTGGATCCCAGTTTTTTGTACAGATAATCCTGAGTCCTACAAGGCTCCATGATCACCACTGTCAAGCACCTCAGTGATTTAGTAGCACAGCCCTTTCTCCCAAAGATTTTTTTTTCATTTGAACCGGGTTTATACAACCTGAGCTTATGTCCACAGTAACGATGTTTTACCTCAGTACTACCCTGACAAAGAGCTTCCGTGTGAATGCATCTGTATCAGTCAAATAAGCCCTTTACAAATATTAAAAAGCATCCACAAGCTGTGCTGCTGGTGTAAGCATAGGTGCTCTAGGAGCATTAGAGATTGCTGCCATCTCAGCTGTTTCAGCCCTTGGTTTTGCCCCGACTGCAGTACACAGCTGTACTGTCAGGGATCTCCATCATGGACTTCAAGAAGCACACTGGCAGAGTAATATTCACTGCTAGGATTACCACTGTTTTCATAGTCCTGGGGTTTGAGTCAGTTGGAATTTTTTTTTTTTTAATTAAATTCATTTCCTCAGAAGAGTTTTATGAAAGTTGAATCATTTTAGTGAAGCCTAAAGCAAAACAAAATATACAGACCCTATAGAATAAAATATATCCAGAAAATCTTGATTAAGAATTTTTTTCTGAGAAGGTTTTTTGATGAAAATTTTATGTTCTGTAATGCCAAAATTTCTGAAAGGATTAAACAAAATTAAAAAAAAAAATCATCTTGTGAAAATCTAAACTCAGTTATTTCATGACATTAAGTAGTCTCCTAGTCAGCTTCCAACTGTGTCAAAATGTTTAATTTCTAATTAATGATCTATTTGTGTAAGGCTTACGGAAAGTAGAGCTGAAGTCACTGTGCTCTCTTTAGCAATGGACTCATTTGAAGACTTAAACCTCTTCAGTGAAGTGCAACCTTTTTATCACAAGTTTAAGGCTGTAGGCACTAGAGATTATACTAGGCCCCTGAGTATTATAATTCAATAATTCCCACAGTCCACTGTCACAAAGATCTAGAGAAAACATTGTTTTCTCTGGGGTTAGCTTTTAACATTTTTTAAAAAAAGTGAATATACTGAAATAACATGCCTTACAAGTGCCGCTTGCTTGTGCTCAGGGTCCAAAAATAATACTGTCACAATCATGATAAGCCTTGAATTGCAGTTCGTACCACTCACTGAGCTCAAGCACAATCACTGCAGCCACAGTGAGGGGCATGGTGCTGACCCTGAGTGCCGCAGTGTGAGCACATCTCTCTGCGAAGGCCCGTGGGGATACATTCCAAGGTCAACATCCCTCACCAAACATGGCACGACTGTTTCCTAGTGCAGTTTAGTATGTGGAATTTGCCTGCATTTTGCCTAAATGGAATTTTCTGCTCTGGAGATGTTCAAATTATACTGTCCATTCACAATTTCTCTTCCTTCTCCCCTCTAAACCATTTTTAAATTTTTTTTTAATTTTTTTTAAGTTTTTTTTTTTAGATGGAAGAAAGAAGGAAAAAAATGGAAAGTTTGACCAGCCCATTCAGACACATAGTTCTAGAGCTGACCCTGAGCTAAGCTCAGTGCTTATATCATCAAGGTTTTGGGTTCAATCCCTCTACACTTAAGAGCCAGACAAATGGGTCTCTTCCAACTCATGATATCCTTTTTGTGTGTGTGTGGGCGTGATCAGACAGGTTAAGCTCTGAACTGAACTGAAGGACTCCTAGTTCCTCCTCACAGCTGTGTTTGTAAAGGAAAAGGAGAGCATGCTGCTATCTTTGTCATTTTATCTGGAATAGCCCAGAACCCATCCCCTGCAATTGCTGCTCCTATAAGATTGTTCTCTGCTGACTTCCTGAATAAAACAAGATTTCCATTCTCCCCATCACCACCTTCAAAAAATAAGAGCAGAATCTGAGATTTAGGGCAGAAAAGATAGAGCTAATCAGAGTAGTGTTATCTGTCCTGTATTAAGTTTCCTTTCACTTCAAATTTCTACCTATTTCTTACCAAAGACATTCAGAATATGAAGAAAAAAAAGAAAAAAGATAACTCCTTTATTCCTTCAGATTCCATGAACTTAGTATAAATCTCTTCCAAACTGATAACACTTATTGAGAGTTCTCTTCTGGGTCTGATAAAACTGAGAGCATATAGAGACTGTAAGAAGAACAAATATGTACTATTATGTAGTATAAATAGCATTGGAACAAAGAAGATTTTGGTGTTGTTTAATGGCATACTAATAGGCAATTTGTAAAATTCTACCTCCCTTTCCTCAGAATAAAAGAACAAATGGCCATCAATGAGATGGTGAGGAAGAAAAACTGGAATAGGGTGAAATGTGTATTTTGGATTAAAGAATACTATGGAACTCACTGTTATGGTTGAATCCCTAAAAGAATTTAGATGTGTGTATAGACAAAAAACCCATATAGCTCTATAGTGAAGAGTGTTGAAACACAACCCAAACGACTCTTTTGGAAAACATTGAAATATTTTGGGCTACTTAATCTTAAAGAAGAGGAAAAAGGGACCATTCATCAGGCAGATAAATAAGGTTTCACTACAGTGTTTTTTGAACTTTGCTTTGAGGAAACTAGTATTACTCACAGTTAAAGCTCTTCTTAGATCAGAGGAACAATTGATCATATTCTATACAGCAGGTCCCATGACGTTACTAGCAAAACTGTAATGGTTAATTTTCCTATTTCGTAGGAAATTAATCCACCTGGTTTTCCAGCCTGGCATGAAAGCCAGGCCTCAGTAGCTGATTTTGAAACCTTCAGGTATAGGCAAATAAGAAGCTACTTTTCTAACTCTGCATGCTCCAAAATGTAGAACAAATGTACTCACCCAATGAAATATGAATGAAATGTCATCTCCTTAGCTTGGGTTCATCCCCTGCAGATAGGATAAAGAATATTATAAAGTAGTGGAAATAACAACCAAAGTATATTTTGACAGTTTTTGAACAAAGGGACACTCCTAATTATTTGTGGACAATATGAGTGTTTGCATATCAACTAACTATGTCCTAGAATGACATCGCTGATAGATAGCTATACACTGATTCAATTTTCTGCCTTCAGATTACTTTCCTTTTTACTTTTCTTTCTTTTCCCTTTTCCTCTCCTTTCCTTTTTCTTTTCCTTTCCTTTTTCCTTCCCTTTGTCTTTTTCTTTCTCCCTTCCTTTCCTCTTTTTAATTTTTCTTTGCCTTTCCTTTTTCTTCCCCTTTTCATTTTCCTTTTCTTTTTTCTTTCCTTTTTATTTTTTTTGTCTTTCCTTGGCAACTTTATAAGTTTTTTTTCTAAGAAACATGTTCTTTTTTTGGCAGACTAATAGAGTTTTATTTCTACCAGACCCTAGGAATATGCTAATTTTGAAAGTCTAAAAAAAGTGTTGCTTTTTATTTTAAAAATATCCATTTTGATTATGTCTCAAAAGGAAACCAGGCCAAAAATCACTTAATATTTATCAGGGTAGTTATAAAAAGTGGAGTATAAAAATTCGGCTTCCAGGTAAAATGGCTATGCTAACATCCATGATGTAGATAAAACTGTATAAACAGAAGATAATTCTACATGTTTAGATTACATTAGAAATGGCATAACCACTCCTGTACAGGCATTCCTTTTGTGTGACTCTCCTCTGCTATCTCTATGAAGCTGCAATAGAGACATCAACATTTCAACTAATCAGCCTGGACTCCCTGCAGATTCAACAGAGGTGTAATTTATCTTCCCTGTTTCAGACACCTACTTCAGGATATCATGAACTGTGTCCTGAAAGAGCTAATATACAGTGCTATCCACTACACAGGTTGGCTATCTCAGACATTCACCACCAATATCTATTCAGCATATCCTACTTCTGACCATCACCCCAAAAGGGCTGCAGCAGCAGTCTGGTAATGCAAATTTTTAGATCTAGCAGTAGTGATCAAAGATGCTACTGTGCAGAACACAGCAACTGGGTTGCAGTTACCCTTCCAGCAGCTCAACAATCAAAGTCAATTGACATAAAATTGACAAATAAAGGTATCTCTTTCTACAGTGAGCTGATCAGCTTCTAAAAAAATGTCTCCCAAAGGCAACTTTCCAAGACAAGAAAGTGAAATATTTTGCTGAAGACCAGTAAAGGTGTTAATGGTGAGTACAGGTTCACAGCTCTGGACTACCCACTCTCCTAGCTAAATGCAGATTATAAAAGCAGGTTCCTCTTTGAAGCTTTCAGAGAAACTATCCAAGGTGACTGTTTGGGTGTAGAGGACTGTGATACTTAAAGATGTGGTTATCAGATGAGGGATTAAACTAAGTGGCTGTTGCTGGCCTGAGCATGAGCTCCAGAACTGTGCACGCTGTTGTAGCTGTAAGGCAGCTAGACAGTGAAGCATTGTGCTGACCAGAAAGGTTTCTATTCCTCTATCAGTGCCTGGAAAAAGTCTTATGATTGCAACAGAGAATCAGTGGAGGATTTCATCCTGAGTGTTAGCTAAAGGGCTGCTGATAAAACAAATGTCCCACAGGATGTTACTGCTTTTTATTACAGAGAGGTCTAGAGGGAGTTCAAACAATTAGCTGTCAAGGGATGATTTAAGAATGCTTCTGTAAAGAAGCAGATAAACTAGAGGGTTCAAGTAGTATTCATAGTAGGCAAAACTGAAGTTATTTATGGATATGCATCAATTGAAGCATATCAGCATACTACTGATTTTGAGTTCCTATCTCTATCAACCCATATTAAAGTTTATTGAAAAATTAATTTGTCCCACATTATAGAGAATAGAATTTTTGTTTCTTTTTATACACCAAAACTCAATTCCAATGTTGCATGCCACAAGTCTTTTATAATAAATATTCAAAATACAACTGGGAGCATCACAAAGGTCCTATTTTACAGGACTGGGAGTTATTTAAACCTGATTTATTGACAGGCTGTGTTGGAAATATGAAGAGAAATTATGCTATTAACATTGTTTGCATATAATCTTCTAACCTCAGGGATGCTGAATATTAAAGCAGGGCAAAAAATTGAGTGTTTATTGCAGACCAGATAGAGAACATACATTGAGTAGAATATAAAATTCTCAAAACACACCTATATGATCTGCAGCTCGTTTTCAAAGAATTTTGTCTTTGTTAGGTGTGGGGAACCAGGAGGGACAAGGCGGTAAAGTTTGAAAAACTCTGCCTAATATGACAAAGGTTTGAAGCTCCTCTCCATTGGTGGGTTTCTCTCCTCCTGGTGTTCTCCCTATTTGATTGGTCCATTTTGGTGGTTTCCCAATGTTCTGTAAACCCCACCCCTNATTGGTCCATTTTGGCGGTTTCCCAATGCTCTGTAAACCCCACCCCTGAGTTAGAACATAGCACTGGAGCACTTCTGGGTCCTTCAGAGCCAAATAAAGTGTCTCTGGAGGATCACTGGATTCTCGTCTTTATTCTTCCCCACGTCACCTGAAGAAGCTGATAGCTGGGAGAAGCTGCCTCCGTAGCCCGCATCGCCCCAGGCCCTTAAAGCCTTGAAAGCCGTTCTTTTAAGAGCGGCTCCCAGGAGAGGTTGCAGCTGGTGAGATGGCTGAAGCCAAAAAGAACCCAAGCTGCAGAAGAAACCCCGGAGCAGTTATAGCTAGGTTTAGATTTGTAAGAGACCTAAATGTATTTTAAAGGGGACATATGGTTGAAAACCTTGTCCACTATGAGTATTTTCACATTACAGGAAGGAAGGAAGGAAGGAAGGAATCTCTCTCTTTGGAAGCCATAGATTTCAGTTGTACTGTTTGAGTATCCAATACATAGAATACAGGTAATTATTATTTTTATTGTGTTTACTTCAGGAACTGTAGAATTAGTCAAAAATCACCTGTACACTTTTTATTTAGTGTAGTCTGGGCTCAGATTTTTTACTTTTTTGTTAACTTTGCCAACAGAAATTTTGTGTTACAACAAGAATAAAGGCTCCAGGGCAAAGTCCAACATCACTTTTTTTGTTATAACATTCTTGAAGATTATCTTGTTCTTGCCATGTCCATACTTAAAAACACAATGACATAGGATGGAAACATATCAATTCTCCTTATGGACCTGGATGTCAAGAAATGCAGTAAAATGCTCTGAATCAAGTCCATAAAATTATTTTAGTGTTGAAATCCACTTCCATACTTAGGCTGCAAAAGTGGTATCTGTTTTTCTTGCATAATAACCTTTAAATGGAGAAGCCATCCATTTCAGTGGATTTTCTCCGTGAGCCAGACTATATGAGCATGTCCATATAATCTACTGTCTAGCCCAGATCACAGGTCTAAGGATTGGGAAATCATCAATGACCATTGTAGTTAACAGTCATTGGGAAGTTTACAGAAATAGATTAGAATAATGAAAGCTGGTCAAATAATTGTCCTACTTTCTGCAGCCTTAACATACCATGTTCCTGTGGCATCTTCTATCCATTACTGCAAACATCTCCTGGCATGCTCTCCATTGTCTCCCAAGAGGCTAAGCATTTCCATATGTTTTATGCTGACCCTAGTATCAAACTCAATTGGCTCTTCAGCTTGGAGTGAGGAAGACAAACTGGAGCAGTATTAGGAAATCTAAAGGAGCAGTACTCAACAGAAGTGCTATTGTAGATCCAACTTAAGAGTGCAAATAGGAAAGGATTTAGCAACCAGGTTACCTAGATTTTTATTTTTTTTTCCCCTCACTTTTCCAGGAAGAGAAGAAGTATTGTAAATCCTTTTACATATCTGAGCCTGGGTGACTTTTGAACTCAGGACATTTTTGAAAATTTGGAGATTTTATTTGTCCCAGTACAAGGGATATAAATAGAAGACTTAGTAATTAACTTCTGCTAATAAAAAGAGAACTCCAACATCTAAATTTATTTGTCAACTTGTTGCATTCTGTTAATTGAATTGCATGTGAGATGCTAGCAAATCTCTACCATAGTTTTTCAAATTAATTTTTTGGCTTCTTCAGCTTTATGAACATAGATTGTAGCAATATCTTACCATTTCCTCCTTATTATTTTCAACCCTCTTGGTCTTAAGGTAGAGGGACCTCTAGATTAGCAGGCAGTGAGCTATTCCTTTGAGTATATGACTGCTATAAATGGTTTTACTACATTCACATGAAACATTTTAACCAGATCTGACTATTTAAGAGTTGTATCAGCCTCCAGAAGTGTTTCTCCAGGACCTCATAGCAGCAGAGAGTTCTGTGGTCTGCACAGGCTAAGGATGGAGGAAGAGGGATGGGAAAATGGAAAACTCTTGAATTAGGCTCACCACTGATGGACTAACACTTTGTAATCACTGTGTGAAAATCAAAGGTGTATTAACACAACTCCCTATAGTTAAGCTCTAGGAGACAATAATGATCCATACATTTATGCTGGAAGAACTTAAAGCAATAACTACTAGTAAGGCCTGAGATCTCTGAATATAATGATTTATATATTAGCTTTTTCTATCCCTTTTAACATAGTATTTGTCTTCTGTCTTTCTCTCTAATAGTATCAATTTAAGATCATGATAACCACTCTTACAGTTAATTAAATATAAATTTATTTTTTGTTCCCTAGATTCATCTGGATGCTATTGAAAATGTCCTTTTTATGTAGTGGTGTTACCAGCTTTTGACCAAGGTTGCTGGCAAGCTCACCTCACCATGACAGTGTTCCAGGAGTGATTCAAGAGTAGCCACCAGTCACTGCAGTAATGTTTCATTTCCAAATCATCTCCTGAGGTTACTGGAAACATCACAAACAGCATTTATCTGTTACAAAAGGAATTCACATTTCTCCTGAGTATTCTCCTGTGTAAATTGCTGCTTCTATTTAAAAACATCAGGCTCTGTCCAATTCTCAGATCCAATGAATCTGCTTCATGCCATTCTTCCTAGGCCAAGGAAGACTAATTAATTAATCCCAGAGGAGAAAACTTCCACTACTGTTCATCTCTTTTTGCTATTCTTCAGTCTCTTTTTGCACTGTCCCAATTCTCGATGTATTTTTAGGAGCAAGGAAATACAGGGAAAACAGCAGAGACGTTTTTCTCTGCAGGTAGTCTTTAATTTCTATGTGAATGCACCCCAGAGCATGGAATTGTTGATTTATCTCCAGATTCCTATGCATCTCTTCATGCACTTCTCAGCTGCAGATGTATCTTCCTCAACTTGGGCTGTAAATCTCTCTTGCTATTCTACTGGGACTTTCACTGGTGAAATTCACTATGTTTGCTAAAAAATAAACAGGGATAATGAATATTTATTGAAGAGATTTTCCTTGTGCATTAGTTACAACGTCATTGTTTTCATTCACAAACTTTGTGCATGCTGTAGTAGAACATCACAAAAATAGGGATAATAATTAAAAAAAAAAAAAGGATTGGATTAAAAGCTTGTAGCAAAGTTTAGAATCAGCTGGACAGGCAGACCATCTAGATGGATGTCACTTGGCACTAGATGACAGTAAGTTGCCTTATGCTGTTCGCTGAATGATGGATGACAAATCTTATTCTTATACAGATGCTTAACTTGCTGGTGTGCATTATAATTTTGAAGATACCATCTGATTTGCAGAAATTAGTATGCTATGCAGCTATAGATATGTTGCAGGCAGTAGGAACTGGAATTGGGTTATTTTTTCCTGTTGTTTGTTGCCTGACAACTTTGACTCCAAGACTCATTCATTATAGCAAACTGAATTTATAGAGGTCTGGACTTTGGCTTTTGCTTCAGTGAAAAAAAACAGGTTCTCATTTATTGGATTTGCAATGGAGATAATATGTCTAGCACCTACACAGAGATATTCTTGATAGAAAAATAGAATAACGTGGCGAAGTTGACTGGCACCTAAAAATAATAATGAGATGGTAAGAGAATATTTGCATAATGCTCACCTAAACATACCTTCAAGTTTGCTAATGTCCCCATTCAGCTTGGCATGGGCCCTAGAAGAACTGTGTAACAGGGATAAATTCCCAAACAATGTGGGAAAGAACATCTGCTGAGGGGTTTATGTAATTTTCCACTCAATTTGTTCTGTCAAGAAGATAAAGTATTTCACTCCTTTGAAGAGACCAAAACTATGGGTTAAAAAACTGAAACTTAAAATGGCACAAATTCAGTATGAAGCAAACTTTGTTTGTTAGTTCCAGTTTTCTCTATTATTTTCCCCACTCTGATTCACATATTTGCCTTTTTTTAATATCTTTCTTTTGTTTTCATATCTGTTGCTGGGGTAAAACATGAAGAGATCCAGGAAACAAGCAACGTGACATCCATAACTAATGAGACAGAACCATATTTCTTGAGCACTGGGTTTGAATGGCTGTTTGTTACTTTACTCTCATTGAACACATTTGTCCTGTATTGCAAATAAAACAATAAAATTGTACCTTTAGCAATAGAATCATAGTCTAAAACCACTCAGAATGAGAAAGTTTGTGCTTCCTATTTTCCACATCAGAGTAGACCAAGAAGAAACATTTAATGCATAAAACTGAAAGGCTTCTAATGCATTATAGGCTTTCAATATAGTACCTTTAGGGCTCCCCAAACAGCACAATATGATTGATAAACTGTACCAAAAGCCTTCTCCTGTAGTGCGGTGAATGTTATCATTGGTCTCCTTATCCACATTTCCTGTGGAGGAAATAGCTGTTCTCAAATAGTATAAATATTAAATAATATCAAATAGTACATACTATACTGCCTTTAGTGTGTTGCTATGTACGTGATTCATTGTTTTTACTTATTTTTGCTTATGTGATAAAAAACTAATATTAAAGAATATTTAACCTTTAATAACAGAAAGATAAGACATTAAAAATGGACATAGAGAGTGTTTAAAATGATGGGCTTAACTGATGTGCAGCTTGTCAAACACCGTTTAGCATTCCATGAGAGCAGCATGCTTCACTACTGCAGGGCAGCAAATCTGAATAGGCTCACTGGTGCTAGGAAAGATAAGCATGTATCTTGCTCTTCTCAAAAATGTGAATTTCTCAGTATATTTAAACAGTGTAAAAGTTTTTGCATTGGTTCCAAGAGGATGTGAAGACAAAGGCTAAATATCTTCAGAGAAGCCAAGGGGTAGCAGTTCCACAAGCTGTTTCTGTGTTTGTTTTCCAAGTTGGTTGAACCAGAAAGTATGAGCACTCACACAGGAGAATGTGTGGTCACATAGCTCCCTCATGACACCCAGCTGGACAAATATTTGAATCAAAGACCCTTAGAGACTCACAGAGCTCTCAGACAACTGCTAACAGCACCTGCACAGCAGTACCTGAACCATCTTTTGATGAGTCAATAGCGGAGATGCTCAAGAAGCCAGTATTTTCCTCAACACGTGTAGATGGATCTGAGTTTCCTGAAAAGCCAGACATAAATTTTATGGACTAAAGCTCTGGATTCTCTAACAACACCTGTTTGCCTGCTCCTCACTTTATCTAAATGGGAATCAAAATTTGAGTCTGGGGTTATGCAAATTAAGAACAAAAGGAAAAATATACTCAGATAAAACAGAATCCATTTAAACTCTACATTAAATTTTATATTTTTCCTTGGTGTGGGATTTGGGTTTGGGGTTTGTTTTATTTTTTAAGTCTCTCATTGTCTCTGAGTTTATATATATTTGTTGCAGTAACACAGTGTATCTATAATCCATAATTTTCTATAATTTTATATATAATAAAGTAGATGAGATCACAAAGTAAGATTACAAAGCAAGGCATGCTTCTCTTTCTAGCAATCTCTAACAGCGATCAACTCCTTCCATTTCATAATTTGCAGTCATCAAAAGTATGATGAGTATTATAAAGTAGCCTGAATTCCATTTCATTCCAGCCATTCTTTCTCTCCTACACATTCTTTATATCTTCTTCCTTCTGACTTGTTCTTTACTTATATAATACTTACTAGTTCTTGTACTTTTACCCGTATGTTTTAAAATATTTATAGGCAACTTGGTTCTTTTGTACAGATTTCAAATCTTAAATCATGGCAAGTAATTCCCCTTGCATGCCACTAAGAAATGTAATATTTTAAGAAATTCTTGTGCACCATGTAGTAATGGGGAAACTGATAATACCCTAAATGAAGAGCACACATAAAACATTTTGAGATGTTGACATCCTGTGTAAACTAAAAGCTTTTAATTAAATCTCAAAATCACAAAGCAGTTAAGGGCTCTTATATGTTGTCAGGACCCAACAGTGAAAAGTCCTATGTAAATTGAAATGTTTTATCTCTCTTCAGTCCTCTCTTCACCTTGACCACAGCAGAGCCTTTTCCATCCCATAATGGGAACAGGGCAAATTCTGAAGCACGTACCAGCCATCCAGGAATGCCTGCAGCATACTTCACTTTGCTAGAGAGGCAGCCAGTTTGCAGAAATCGTTGCAAACCACACTGTGATAGTAGCCTTTGGTGCTGCTGTTGATTGGAGAGGAAAAAAGAAGAGACAAAAGAGGAAAAAGGAGCTGCAGGGTGTAGAGTGGGGTAATTTTCTCATTTGTAATTTTATCAGTGAAGCCGTCATTTGTTTTCCACTGAGGCCTCTGGCTTTTGCCCAGTAGAATTAGAATAAAAACCTGTGGTGAAATGGGGTAATCTCATCGGTTTGTTTTGTCTTTCAGGCAAAGCAGCAAGAAGTGGGTAAAGACTGTATTGCTGACAATGAATGTGGGCAAACTCCATTTGCTTGCTTTTACCCCTGATTGCCTCACTGCCTAAAGCTGCCTCTGGTTTCAATCATGGCCAGTGTCACAAACCGTATCTCTCTCAGGCACTCAATGACCTGGAACCAGTCTGGCTAGAAGATTAACTAAGCTTTGGTGTGGAGACAATAGCTGAGAACTGTGTCTTTCCTGCACAGACCCACAGAGGGTGAAATTCATCTGAAGGGGAAGCAAAGTTTTTTTGAAAGTTGGCTTGAAACTGTGAATCCTCACAGAAACTGAGGGCAATTAGAAATCTACCTTGTGCCCTCATTGAGTATAAAGTTGCTTCTTCACCCGATATTGTATAACTGAAATTACACCTTGGCTCAATGTGTCTGCACATTCCTTTAATAGTAATATGGTTTAAAATAAAGGCAAAAAATGTGTTGTTCACTGCATGCAGTAATCTTAAGCTTAAATGAAACACACCAGCAAAATCCCACCATGCAACACAAATATTATGCATTCAGGTATTATGGTGAGCAAACCAGTACAAGAATGTAATGGAATAGAATTAATTACTGCTATTGACCCACACAGAATTGAAAGCCTAAACTGCAACTCTAATGTTTCCGACAAAAAATGCCCCTATTTTATTCAGCATGCTGGCTTTTCCTGGGTGTATTCAGTATAATATCCTTTTACTGACATAGACTAGCTTTTACTTTTTACTGGCGACTGTCCTACAGAAGGGGAGAGCTCTAAGAAAGGGACTTTTTTTTTGCTCATCAATCCACAGCATTAAATTCCTGTGGCAGGTTCACTCTTCAGCTTGAGTGTACAAATTATGCTCATAGATACGTACATCTGTGTAGCCCCATTGAAGGCACAGACTTACACTAGAAGTCCAAAGTAGATTTCATAAAGCAAAGGAAAGCCAATACTGTAATCTAAGACTGCTTTTGCCCTTCAGAATATTTATTGTTGGGGATGGGGTATGAAAAAAATAAAAAGCTTTTTATCTTCACTTTCATATTCCAGATTTAGTTTGCAGTGTTGACAAGTAGGAAAAAACCCAAACTTTCTCATTCCTTTGTTTGATATGCAGCACAAATTTTAAATTGAAAACATCAAAGGGCAATAAAAGTAGAATACTTCATTGAAAATGAGCAAAAAAATGATTTACATTCTGATAGTTTCCTGTAGATACGTGTTTATATTTTGTTACAATAAAGTACCACAATATATTATTAAAATTATATTGTAATATATTGCAATTACACATTCTCTTAACATTAATTACTCCTATAAATAAATAATAAATCCATTTCCTTCTGGTCTTATATCAGTTTTAAGAACATAGGAAAATCCATCCTCTGGAATTTTCGTCTCTTTTATGTAAAATGAATCTTCATGTCTGTCTCTCCCTATGAGACACAATAATTTGTGCCACAAGCACAATTCAACATAAACCAACTCAACAGAGCTACTGGTTAAGCCAGAGGAGCATGCTCTTAGGTCACCTGTTAGATCTCTTTTTCAGATAGAAGTAAGGACAATATTAGCAGCAAGTTCCATAACTGGACATACTTTTATTTTAAAAGATTTAAGTGTAATTCTATGCTTAGTCTTCCCCTGACAGATACAAGAAAAAGATAAAGAAGGCTCTCAAAAGAGGAAACTTGAAATTATTTTAATACTTATGTGTAAAAGGAAATAGAAGATGGGAATAGAGAAATGCCCAGGATTTCTGCGCTCCTTTCAGGGAATGAAACCACATTTAAAGCTGTGAATAAGCAAGAATGTTCATAACCATAAAGATAGTGGTTTAAATCTCAAACTCACTCTGTCTGAATCATTAGAAGTCAAATATTTCTTGAATTCTGAAACCACAGGATACCTTTAGCAGATCCAAAGAAACCAAGCAGCCACCCCACAAACTGAGCTCTATTACCCCACTCCTTTACTTCTTTACTATGAGGCAGCAGATTTCCATTTTAAGCCATGTCCACTATCTCTTGCAGAAATCCATTTATTTAAAGCATTAGTCTTGGCTTCATTTAAATAAACAGGCTGGTGTGGCTTAAGCAAACACTTTTGTCTTGGAGTGGTATGCAGGACAAGTATGGCCAAGTATGGCTCATAACAGAGAACAGCAGAGAGATGATATGTAATTTGGGCTCACATTCCTTTTCAGAAGCTCTGAGACAAGATATGTTTCACACATAAAAACACAGTAAAACAGTGTTGAACATACAGTTGCAATGAGAAATTTAACTTACAAACTAAGCAACTATCACTGCAGGAAGAAAGGAACCCTCATTTTCCTCTGGGATGCTGAAATCTTCTCTAAAGAGAGCCAGCACAAGGTCACATATGGCTCACATGACAGAATGAAGAAGTGCCAGTGGTCAAAAAATTTATGATCATTCACTGATTGTGAGTCTTGGGTAAGTGCTGCATCCTGTCTTCAGAATCATGCCTCAATGAAAATTCCAGTTATGATGAACTTCAAAAATAATAAAAAAGTGGCAGTTCTTGTACCTTCCCTTCAATATGTAGTGTTTGAATGTTTAGACAATATCTGGTATAGACTATTTTTATATGTCTTGCATGGAAGGTGCAGTATATAAAATAGATCCCTTACCATAGTGTGATTCCAATCACATCCTAATATTAGAATCCATCCTGGGGACTCCTGCAACAAAGAATATGAAATTTTGGAAAGACTTAAAAAAAAGTGGAAACAGATATTGTGGAAAGAACCAGGGTGATGAGCCAGGAAACCGTATATTTACAGAATTCATGATAACAGAATAATGACATATATTATTATTCATTTGCCTGATACTGTCATCTAGGGTTTCATGAAATTAGCAGTTTGGCTTTCGTCTGTTTTAATTTTCTCTTAGAATCATGCTCACAGCAGGAATAATCAGCCTCAAAACCAAGAAATAGCTAATCTTGCAAACTCAAATTTCTCTTTCAGCTGAGGAAAGTGTTTGGTCTTTAAGGCTGTGATATAAATGATATGGCCAAGGTAGTGCAGGAAGCTGGCAGTAGTAAAAGAAGTTCAGCATGTATTTCCCAAGCCTCAAACCTTAACGTGGAGACTATTCTCACTTTATTGCTATTTATGATAAACAGCTTTGAGAAATTCTGTGCACCAGGAAAAAGGCACAGTGTAGCTGACTTTGAGCTGCATAACTGCTTAAAACATGGTTTATATATATTTTGAATCAGAGTATATCACTACAGGTTTCATTTATATTTGCATGAAAAGGATATAACAGACATCATTGCTGCATCTGTGTGTAAGCAAGAACTCATTAAAACTAGAAAACCTGTGAGGGAATTAGGCACTCCAGTCTCACAGGATTTTAGTATGAACTGACTAACTTCCTGAGATATCATTATTGCCTAATAATGCACTTGACTGTTATAAATTATCTTCACACACTTGAAACCTGAATGGATTAAAATATTGTTTCTCTCCAGAGAGTGAGTAGGTTCTTTTATTTCTTTTTGACCAGATGAAAGCTTTATAGGAATGTGCAAACAAAATCACCAATCACAACAGTATGCTTCACTAGCATGTGTGTATGTGATGAACCCCTAATGAGAGAAAAATCCTCTTTATTCAGTTTACTCTCCCTTCATTTGGCTTATTGACCATATCAAGTTAAATGTTAATTGCAGGCTACAGAGAGGTTACTTATCCCTTTGTAATCAAATATCTCATTCATTAACTACCTATGCAACAAAATATCTGCTCTTGAAGATCTGACTGAACCTTTTGTTTTCATAGCAAGAAGAAGATACCACCAATTGGGGTTAAACATGGACAAAAGTAATGTTTTAATTTTAAAAAAATGCATTTTAAATAATAATGCTAAACCACAGTTAAAAAAATACAGAGATATATTCAAGAACACTTTTAATAAAAGAGTTTTGGGATTCAATAAATCCATAGAGATTAAAAATACTTTTTTTTCTTCACTCATTATTACTTTCTCATTATACATTGACTTGCTGTGTGACCTTAGGCAATTAATTTACTCTCTAGCCAAAATTTTTCAACCTGAATATGTAAAATTAAACATCTGAATCTATTTTTAGGTGCTCAAATAAATGGCCTGATTTTCAGAGGTCATCTGTACCCCAAATATTCATTAAGCTGACAGGGGCTCTGCCTGCCCTTTGCCTCTGAATAACTCATTACTTCTTGCATACATAAGTGGTGGATTTAGGTGCTTAACTCCCAGCATCAAATGCTATCCTCAGGCTCCTCACACAAGGGGATATGGCACAGAGAATGCCTGAGCTAGCAAGACCCAAGCAAAAATGTTTTGAACAACTCAGTATTGGTCAGGGTCAAAAGTGATGCTGCTCTACTCACATGTCTCAGCTCAGGACTCCCCAGAGATTTTTCTGACAAAAAAAAGTTCAAGTGACACTCTTCTTACATAGCAGCCATGTTTGAAGAGATTTAATTTTCCTGTGCACTTCATTTAGGTGCTTAATTTAGACATTATGCACAAAATCCTGTTTGGCCCTAGAAGGAGGCTGGAGTTTTCCTACCATACATAGTGGAGAGAGAGAGGGCCTCTGAAGATAAGCAGAGGGAAATCCACTCCTATTTTAAGTGTCTATCTTTCCACTGAGAATGCAAGAAATTAATAGAAAATGTTAGGTGCTTCCATCGACTCAGGACCCAGAGTGTTTTAGTCCTCTTCTGAGAAAGATATCTGGTAAAGGTGACACTGTCTTATGCTTAATAGTCTAGTGGTTTGAGTGTTCACTAAGCAAATGAGAGGTTTGCATTCCCAGCCCTGATTGTCTTACAGGGGACTGAATCCATCTCTCCTGTCACCCTGGAGAGTGACCTAACCATTGTGCCATGAATAATCAGAGTGAGGCACTTACTATTCCTTCTCCTGAGACTGAACTTCTGTGAAGCCAGGAGTGCAAAATTCATTATTCTGGGAAAGCAGCAGGGAAACAAGTGTTGCATTGTAGTCACAGGGATATGCCTGAGAAAGGGACATCTCCAGCGTTCAGCCTTCTCTTGTGGAACTCAAACACATCTCAGCTTGTGCTGAGAGGGGCGAAAAAAGGGAGGGAGCTCTGGAAAACAAGGCAGTCCTAAGTTCCCTATTCCTATGTTACTCCACTTGAGGATATGCGTTCTCTTACACTACTTCGTGCACTCGTAACTCCCACTGTTGACTTGAGACACTCAAATTCAGAAAATCATACCCATTCAGAGTGTCTGGTGGTTTTGCCATCTTTGCAAAGTGTCCTTGACACAAGTATGGTCCCGTAAGGTGAAAGAGGTACAGAAAAACTACTTCAGAAGTTTAATTCCTTGTTTGCAAAAATCATATGGACAAAATTGTCAGCTTTTAAAAGTTAAGCATTTTGAGTCAGGATTCAGGGCTCTGTGAGTTCAGGAAGGACAAAGTTTATCTGGTACATTGAGTGGACAGTTCCTTCTTGGGGAAGAATCCCTACACTTGTTGGCTATATATTAAGGTTTAAATCCTTCTTGATTTTTTTTCAAATTATTATTCAGACCTCTGCTGCAGAGTGCAACCTTCAAAGGTATCTTGTGGTAAGGAGAAGGGAATGGCCCACTCTACTTCAGGACCTGAATGTCAAGATAATTAATCAGAAGTTTTACTTAATTAATCAGAAACCTGCCTACAAATGAGTCTAGATATAAAACTAGACTGAGTGACAAATGTTTAGAGCTGAGTGTAAGTCCAGCAGCTTCTCCAGTGTTCAGTCTGAACTTAACTGTAACACTTACAGTTAATTTCCCACTGTTCTTCTTTGGTAGCTGTTTCTGAAAGCACCAGCTCATGATTAAAGTTGTCTTTTAACCTTGCTTTGCATTTACACCAGCATAGTCCAAAGCAGACGTGATTATTTGTGAATGGAGGAAAAGAGAGAAATAATGAATAGTGCTTAAGGAAAAAAAAAAAAATTAGAAGACTTCACCTCTGAGACCCTCACTGAAAACAGTTCAGTCATGGCATTATGTTTTATCCACACTTGACATACTTTAGATGCCAAAACAGGAAAACAAATGTGCAGGTTTTTTTCACTATCTGTTACTTATCACTTGACAATATACAAAATAAAATTTTTAAGTGTTCTTTACTGAGGTTGTCAGACACATGTGATAACATTCAACAGCTTAGTGGACTTTTGATACTTCTGTCTGTAATACTGCAAGTAGCATATTTACCTCTAGTTTATTTGATTAAACAGTTGAAACATTAGCTCAGTACATACCTGATATATGGGCATAATCAAGTACTTAGATATTTAAACACTCCTAGTGAAGGAACAATTTGCTGGTACAAATTAGAGACCATAAAAAATTATTTTGTATTGTAACTTCACTCATTAACTACAGAAATTTAATGTGCTGAAAATTTATACATAGCAGAAGAATATAA
The DNA here is from genome assembly GCA_013397195.1 of Hylia prasina. Lineage (NCBI taxonomy): Eukaryota > Metazoa > Chordata > Aves > Passeriformes > Sylviidae > Hylia > Hylia prasina. The sequence continues at coordinate 1,017,092 of VYXD01010674.1, forward strand.
ATTTCAAGGGCAAATGGGATTGTATAGCTTAATGGTGTAAAGTGATAAGAACTGAAATAAATAAAACACTGAAAAATCTAGGAAAAAGGTTGTAAGGTATCTGATGGTGGTGAAAATCCTGTGAAATTGTGATTTTGGTTTCTTAAGCAGAAAAGTTCATTACACTATATCAGTTTTTGTATGACGGACAGAACCCCGCACTCCACATGTGTCTCACCACTGTTGAGTAGAGGGAAAGAATTTCTAAACAGTGTTGGCCCACTTATGATCTCTTCCCAAGTGGATTTTGTGTTACTGATCAAAATCCTCTGGGCCCACTTGTTCAACCTGTTTTCACTTCATGTCACTTCCCACTTATCTAATCTATAATTTATCAGTTTGTCTATCAAGACATTGTAAGAGAAAGCATTAAAAGCTACTAAAACCAAGAGAAACAACATTCATTAGTCTCCTCTTTTAAAAAGTCACAGCATTACATAATGTTATAAGGTTGGCCAAACATGACTTCCTCTTTTTACATCCAAGAGCTCCAAATTACCTTCTTGTCATTTATCTGCTTGAAAATATTTCCCAGGATTAGTTGCTCAATTACCTATGCAGGGATTGAGATGCAATTAATTCCTCATACTTTCTTTCTTGCCCTTCCTGAAGATGGGAAAGACCTTTGGTCTCCTCCAGGAACCTCCTTGGATAATCAGGAGCTGTCAGAGATAAAATGACTGTGGCCTCACAACAGCATCAGCACACCTAATTGCTTGTCACCAGGCCCTGTGGACTTACATATGTCTAGCTTGTCTTAAGTGCCATAACCTGATCTTTTCCTTTGAGACTGAATCCTTCTTCCTCTATATTCTCCACTATTATAATATTATTTGTTCTTCTTTTCTGATGAACAGGCAATATTCTTATGCATATACTATAATTTTATTGTCTATTTATTACCTACATATTTGTCTATTTCACCTACATATTTGTGAAAGCCCTTGAATTTCACAATATTGCTGGATTTACATTTTACTTTAGTTGTACTAGTGCCCTCCTGGTTTGGAAAACCTTGCCATGTGACATTTTTGGGGTCCTCATAAGGAAAGATTCGTGAGGAAATAACAAGACACATATTGTGGAGAAGTAAAAAATATGAGAGATAAAATGGAGACAGAAAGAAAAACCCATCAAAGATCCAGGAAAGGGTAAGTAGAAAGATTTACTTTTTTCAATAAATCCCAGGAGAAAGATCATTCAAACCTAACTGACACCTGAAGACAGCAGAAGAGAAAGTGGCAAAGTTTTTCTGTCAAATATTAAAAAGACAAAAGAAGAATTAAATTGATGTTCTTAAGTATACACTGTCAGAAAAAATTTCCTAAAAGGCTTTCCTTTTTTACTGAAAAGGAAGACAGGACTCAGAGTGCCAGATGATAGGTGATAAGGAATAATTAGTGATGGAATTTCTGGACTGTTAGAAGGCCAGCAGCCAAACATGAAGAAAGTAAGCATTAAGAGATCCATAATTTTCTGAAGAGTTACTAATGAGATATTCACTACATTGCAAAGGATAATTTCTGTCATTTGCCATGCTCTGTATAAACTGACTTTCCATAATTTTATTAGATTCTTATTATTCATTTCCTGCTTCACCAGATTAGTGAAATACCAGTCAGGATGAAACACAATAGCTCTCTAATCAATATACACTTATAACGAAAATAACTATAAAGTAATGCTTCTCACAAAAGAAAAAAATTGAACATGCATTTCTCAGGAAATCCCTGGTCAATGTTATTTTTTATCAAAATATTTTTCACAGTTTTTTAGAAATTTCTTTAGATCAAAGATTTCTAGTTTATTGATGAAAACAAGAGCCTAAGGTATAATAATAAAGAAGAAAACTAAGTTTTTCAAACAAAAATATAAAACTCTTATTAAAAATAGTTCTTAAAATCTATCAAATGCTGTTATTATTCAATGACATAGAAGGTAAGCAAAATATTACATTTTAAATAATTTTTAAAGATATATTTTCAAATCCCACAAAAATAATCACAGAATCTTTTTCATTATGTTCTTGTACGTATGTGCGTATATGAATGTTTGTATGTTTAAATGTCAAAATAATAAATCAGAATTCATATGTATTCAGTGACCAGGAAAATGTTAACTATCTATTTTAGCCTTACAATTGCTTCTTTCTGTTCTGGATAAAATCAGAGGTGGATAGGGAAAAAAATAGGATACAATATTTCACAAAATGATAGCAAAACCAGAAAATTGTACTTATGATGGGAAACAGTTCTTAAAAATTAAAGAAACTATTGATTACCTCATGTTCTATATCATTATTTAATTGTAGCAGCTTTAAACATAAGAATTTGTCACTATGTTTTGAAGACAACTTTTTCTGGATATCAGGTGGCACAACAAAACATTGTAATTCATAAAATTGCCTCACATGAAATGAAAGGGAAAAAAGACAGACAGCTCTCTTCTATGTATGAATGACCCAACAAGGCCCAAAGGTCCTTTTTCCTCCTAAAAGTTTTAATTTATTAAAAGAGCAGAATGAAGAAGTCATATATTAAATAAGGCCAAATTTAAAATAAAGTGAAGATTAATTAAAAATTTTATATTACAAATATTTTAGTTATCTTTCATGGAGAATGATTTGCAAAACTCTCTCATATCAAGTCAGCTGCCATGAAACATAGCAATAAATAACTTCTAAGGAGTAAATTTAATCTAAATAATTGAGTTTTCACATTTCAGATGAGAGTTAAACAGAAACTTGAAGGGTGTTTGTGTATGTTGTTCTCCTTTATGTAAGATGCATAAGGATAAAATTCCTCAACATGAGAATGTCTGCTTCATTTGATAACTGAGTAGAGATTCTCATTCAAGGACCACTCTTGTATGTCATTCAAATATTGACCAAAAAGTCTGAACCCATCAGACTGTTGCCAGTAATCATAAAGTCTAGTACAACTTGAAAATTTTTACTAGAGGGTAGGCCCTCAGTAGTCAGTAGGCCTAACCCTTTGTCCAGTGGCTGAGACATAGAAATCAGGTCTTTAAAATTCTGGAATGAATATTATGTTCATAGGCTCAAAAAGCAGATGGGACCTCATCTGACTTTGGAAAAGGAGATAGTCCACTGTACTGAAATATGCAATGTTAGCACACAGTGATAGGAACAAATGGTAAAAGTACAAAGATACTCTGCCACTTCACCACAAGTTATTCTTATGTATTTTCTTCTCTCAGTATCACTGGAGTTCGGGTGAAATATTTAAGTGGTCAGCATGCCACATAAAATAAATATGATGCTACATTGTCTTATTGAGGTGCTTAATTTCACAGTACCTGGCTGAAATTTTAGGGGGTTGACCTAACAGCATATAATTCACTCCACTTAAATTCAGATCTTCATAGTAAATAAAGAGACACAAGTGCCTCCACTGGAAATTATTTACCCATTTGCCTTAGCAATTTTAGGGTGGGGTATATCACCGTATAAAACAATATATATTATTTTCTCATTGGGGTTTAGGCAATTGAAGTAGACACTGATCATTTTTAAACTAGATTTTCTGATACTTTTGAAATAATTCTGAAGTGTCTCTAGAAGACAAGATGTGTTATTCAGGAAGATCCTGATAGTTATATCTTTGAAAATTTAGGAAGCTAAATAGAAGTTCCTAAACAGAGGAAACAGACTTCTTTTGGCTCTGTATTTAGTCTGACTATTTCTAATGGGCATTTCTTGATGGGATGAAAACGTGGATCCCCTCAGCTCAAATAGTATTTAGCATACTGAGCTCCTAGTTTCTTGAGTAAGTCCTCAGTTTCTAACAATATGATACAGAAGTTTTGCGTTGCAGCAGCCCTCTTTTTAGAGGGTAGAAATGCGCTGAGACGCAGACTTCTTGTTTATCACAGCATGAAAAGTGTCCTGGTTTATTTCTCTTTACAGCTCAGCCATCCTGACTCCCAACTATTCACTGGCTCTGACTTCAGCAAGCTCCTGCTGTAGGTTTCCCTTGCAGCCTCTGACTGCTGGTTATTTTCTGCTAAACTATGATGGCATGTATTGGTTTGCAGACTCTGACTACAGGCTTTTACCCAGCTAGACTGTGACTGCAGGTTCCAGAACCAGGCTCTAACTGCAGATCCACGCTGACCTCAGTGATTCTCTCTCTCCCCAGGATGCTTCTTCATGATTCTTCTTTAGGAGCTAACCACTCCCTTTTATCACACTTGAATATAGCTGTGACTCATCAGGGGCGAGGCTGTATTGGGTGATTAACACAGCTGCTGCTTATCAGGGGCAATGTCACCTGTATTTCACCAGTTTTTGCACTACTGCTGTTCTGGATCATGCCTATCTTACCAAGTTAGGTTGATTTCAGATGCCCATCTATCTAACTGTAAATCTCTTCAGAGGACTAGGAAGGATATTGTTGCCTCTCTTCTCAAAGCAGGCACATTTGAGCACAAGTGGGCAAGTTTGCTCTTACACAACTTGTAAGCAATCTTTTTCATCAATGAGAACTCATTTTAAGAACACAAAGGAACTAAACAATATACAGAAATATATCTCGTCAGTTAAACAGTAGGTAAATTTTAAACATATTGACAGAAAAAGATTGAAAAATGAAAATTTTCCTCCTTTTTACTCCTTACCATCTGCCAATGACCTCATAAAATTGACGATACTAAATGTCATGACTAGCATAGTTATATCTGCAGAAATTTAAAAAAAAAATCTTAATCAATCCAAGTGCAATAAAGTGAAAATAATATTTTAACAGAAATTGTCTCTGGCNTAAATAAATAAATACATAAATAAATAAATAAATAAATAAAACTACCAAGGTTTCACTCATTTTATCTTGTGTCTGGAAGAAGAGATGAACTTACAATTTGAATAAATGAAAAAGAAAAAANCTGCTTATCAGGGGCAATGTCACCTGTATTTCACCAGTTTTTGCACTACTGCTGTTCTGGATCATGCCTATCTTACCAAGTTAGGTTGATTTCAGATGCCCATCTATCTAACTGTAAATCTCTTCAGAGGACTAGGAAGGATATTGGTGCCTCTCTTCTCAAAGCAGGCACATTTGAGCACAAGTGGGCAAGTTTGCTCTTACACAACTTGTAAGCAATCTTTTTCATCAATGAGAACTCATTTTAAGAACACAAAGGAACTAAACAATATACAGAAATATATCTCGTCAGTTAAACAGTAGGTAAATTTTAAACATATTGACAGAAAAAGATTGAAAAATGAAAAGTTTCCTCCTTTTTACTCCTTACCATCTGCCAATGACCTCATAAAATTGACGATACTAAATGTCATGACTAGCATAGTTATATCTGCAGAAATTTAAAAAAAAAATCTTAATCAATCCAAGTGCAATAAAGTGAAAATAATATTTTAACAGAAATTGTCTCTGGCAATTTCTTAGTGACATACTCTTCAAAAGCCTGATTATTTAATCAGTGTTGTTATGATAACCCATAATGGTTAAAACTACTGTGACAGTAGCATCTTTTTGTAGTCTCATTCCATCACATTCATTATATTATACAAATCAGACAAAGATTAAGAATAAATCATGGTATAGGGTTCTCCAAATCAAGGCACTGACTGGAGCATCAGATATCATGAGAAAGGATAGCTCCTGACTAAAATAAAATAAACCTGATGGAATAAGCATGAATACTGTCTTATCTGTGCACAACTTAAAGAAACCCTGACTTTAGCAATATGAAAAGCTATGCAAAGTCACAAAACTTTCTTCTACAAAGCAGGCAGAAATGATAGGACTTTTTGACATGGTTTAGTGAAGATGATGGTATTCTGTCCATGGATGGACTCTGTGCTTTTGGAACCTTAATAATGTTATGATTTTATTCTATGATTTTTATGACTTTTCTTATTTTTAAGGGTAGATTGCTTTCTGACCAAAGTTTATTTCTTTCCTGATTAAACAGGAATAA
>VYXD01010674.1:1023153-1038920 GCA_013397195.1 Hylia prasina
ATAAATAAATAAATAAATAAATAGAACTACCAAGGTTTCACTCATTTTATCGTGTGTCTGGAAGAAGAGATGAACTTACAATTTGAATAAATGAATGAAGAAAAAAAAATGTAGATACTGATATTTTCACCTTAGAAAATTACTTTTTTCCTCTTTTTAAAGTGAGATTTTTGAAGATGTCTAGATTTTGAATCATCTCCTAGAAATAATGAAAGAACATATTTTCACCTAATGCCACAGGGTAAACAGAAAACAAGGACTCCTAACAAACTGTGGTTTACTGAAGCTGAATTAGTAATAATAAGCTTGAGAGGTCAACAATTACAGCTAATAACAATATATCATAGAATCATAGAATGGTTTGATGTGAAGTGAGGGTCTGAATTGATGCACAGTCCCCAGGCAGTGCAAAGGAGTGTTGCTTTATTGCAAAAACCAGGCCTTTTTAAGCAATTAGCTGGTTATCAGCTACATAGCTTTAAATCATAACAAACATAATTCAACCAACCGCCATACACCACAATATGAACATGTGATGGTTACATAACTTGATTTTCTACCTCTGATTCAGCTGAGTCACTTTCCCATAGTCATCTTCTGCTTAGCCAAAGTAGCACGCCTGAACCATGGTTTTACAAGGCCTTCCCTGTGTAAGATTTTACTTATATGCAACAGTTTGGGTTGGCAAGGACCTTAAAGATCATCTAATTCCAAACCCCCAGCCTTGGACAGGGACACTGTCCACTAGAACCAGGTTGTTCAAAGTTCCATCCAACCTGTCCTTGAACACTTCCAGGGATGGGTGTTTGGGCAACCAGTTCCAGTGCCTCACCATCCTCCTAATAAAGAATTTCTTCTCAATATCTAAACTGAACCTACCACCTTTCAGTTCAAAGCCATTCTCCCTAATCCTGTCACTACATGCCCTTGTTCAAAGTCCATCTCAGGCTTAATAGATTAATAGATCATACCTGGTGCTGTCTAAAACAGTAGCAAGTGTGCTAAGAGAGCACAGTTTTCAACAAATTTATACCAGGACAATGATATGATTCATGCAGACAGAATGTAGAGCTATGTTTCATATATTTTATGTGTTTGTATACATATATATATATTTTTATATATATATATATATAAAATGGGCAAAGCATCTTTCAAAATCTTACATGGCTAATAACTCTGCAAAGGGTATATGTTAATACCCTGCCATTAGTATTTTGCTTAGAATACTCATTTGTGTCCAAATCTCACTTTTTGAAAGTTTTCTGCATGTTGGTATTAAAGAATTTATATCTTTCTCATTACAATATGATCTTTCAGTCTTCAAGACTGTATGTTTAGGGTGACTTTAAACAGTAGAGACAAGTCTCCGATGTGTTGCTTCTAAGACACCCAATCACCTTGAAGAAACATACACTGGTACCCCCCATACTTTTATGGGGTCTCACACACTAGAATAACAATTTTTCCTTTTGAAGGAGCTCTTCAAAGATGTAAAATGTGAGCATCAGGGCACTGTTGAAAGGTACAGAGTGGGGAAATTGAAAGGAGAGTCTTACAAAGGTAATCAACTTGCCTTTGTTGGTTTTTGCCTATTATTTTACCCAGTAAGCTTTTAGTAAATTGTTCCATTTTTGTAGACTGGCTCATCCAAATATTTTTGTAACTTCATGAACATGTCAAAGGTCCTCTGTGGGAATTCTGTGGGAAATATGTAGAATGACCTGCCCATAAGGAAGAAGGAAAACATCACAGCATGAGACAGTGTGGAAGTTAAAATGAAATAATTTCACCTCTGTCTGTGAAGCTTTAAAAGCACTGCAATAGGAATTCTGTGTTCACAGAGTAGTTGCACTTTTATGTTCAGATCCTAGTTCCAGAATTCAGTTTTAGTATTGCTAGGTAGTTAACAGTTTATAAATTGGTTAAAGTACTTTAAAAAAAAAAAAATCGAGGCTATTTCATTTATACGTTTTTCATTACCAACTTAGAGAAGAAAATTATCTCTCTTTAGGGTTCTACTGGCTTGTACCTTCTAACAAGTAAAAGGGAAAATTTACAGTCAGCCAGCTACATGGACACTCCAATGACATTACATAACAAGCTGACAAAGCTGTCACTAATCATTGGCCTTAACTATGAAGGAAATAGAGATGTGAAGATCCTGGGAGATTCACTACTTACTTCAGTTCTTCTGGTACCAACAGAATGAATCAGATTTTGACATGTCATAGCACTTAAACTGCCAAATGCTAACAACAACTTAAACCAAAGTTAGGTTCTGCTTTCAGAGGTTGGTATAAGGGTTGCTCTGTGTATCAGAAGAGTGAACAAGATACTGAATACTTCAAAATAAAACAAAAGCAAGAAAACCCCTGACACTTCAATTTAATTCAAACTAAAGATGTGGTTGAGCATATTCCTAGTAGTCCATCAGACCACCACAAGTAATTTTTGGGCAGAAATCAGTTAAAAACAGGAAGGGTGATTGACAGATTTACAACTCTAAATGCATTTCATGGGAAAAGTAGGTCCTTAACTCTCATAATACCTAAACTTGGACAAAAATGTGATTTATATCATGAAAAATGTACTGTAAATGTAATATTTCTCCTCCTGGGTAAATAGCAGTATGGTAATCTGTGTGGTAATCACACAGTTATAGAAGTAAAATGTTAAAAGCCTCGTGATTCATACAGCTTTTCAGATAAACATTAATTCCTATCCAGTAAACTTGGAATACATGCCAAAAGAGCTAATTGTGCAGTCTATCAAAATGAGAGGAATGTTTTTTAAAGAATGAAGAAGTGTTTCCCAGGAACTGTAGCAGCCATAAGATGATGCAAATGTAGAGCTTTGTCATGAAGCTCAGTGGGGACATGCATGTGCTACATCAGGTAGTGCCATCTGCCACTTTGCACTAGAAATTTCATGATCTGTTCCTTGAAGTAGTGTCCTCAGATTCTCCATTTCCTTTCTGTGAGTTTCTTATAATATCCTTTATTTCATGTACTGTTGGTAGCCACATACAAATCCCTTAAATACACTTTTCTAATTTAGCTGAATTTCTTGGTTATTTATGTGTTTGAAGAGTGTTTGTACTGCATTCTTCATTCAGACATTAAGTTACCTAAGCCTCTGGTTTTGCATGGGGGAAAAAAATTATTATAGAATACCTTACCAATACTAGTCTCCTGCTTTTAAAACACTATCACTCTTTTCAGTCTATACACAAAATGTTTATATTTCCTGAACTATCATACATTGCTCAAAAGATTCTTTTCTCGTCTATTTCAGTTCTCATTTGTGCAGTCTGCAATGAAAACAGGAAAAGATACAAGAGGCAAATTCATTTGTTTAAATTTATTCTGTCAACAGACCGTGAATTATTGACATATTACATACTCAGTATTGTGAAAATAATTCCAATCACATGCTAGGTCTCTTCAATTATCCATACAGAAAAATGAATTAATAGAAGCACTTGTTTCTTATAAAGCTTTACATAGAATTGGGGAAAAAAAGGAAGAAGAAAAGGATTTACTGATGTAATGTCAATTCAGGAAAACTATAATACCCCTTTCAAAAAGACATCGAGTTCACCTATAACCTGTAATGCACAATCCATCCAACATAACCCATAAACCTGAATTTGACGGGTAATTCTTTCACTATCAGTTCAAGAAAAGTCCATAAATAGGATTTATAATTTCAGATGTGTACATGCCTACACCTGAGCTAATCTCTCCAGGATATTTTTATTGGCAATGGATTCAGCCAAAAAAGACACCCCGGGGCACTATTCATCTGGCCTACATTAGAAACCTACTACACACTCAGATGAATCCTGCTCAAGAAACACTGAGTTTCAGTTCATTGATTAAAGCGATAGCAAAGGGTGCCTGGAACAATAGTGGGTCTTATTAATCCTAACCTTTATATAAACACAGGAGAAACCCAGCCTGAACAAAATCTGTAAAAGTAATGCATGCTTTGGGATGCATCTATTTTGGGTGATTGGTCTTTTGGGTGATTGGTCAGAAGATCTGCATCAGAAATGAAGGGCAAGGAGGCCTATGGCTCATTTCCTGATTTTTTAGCTTCTTGAAAACAGATTTCCAAAGCTGGAGAGGACAAGGTCCTGAGTTTTTGATACTGTTTTGAACAAGAGCTAGAGCAGATAAGAAGCAGGGAGCACTTGCAATCAAAACTACTTGATTTCTCTGTGAAATGTCACAGGTCTGGATCCACCAAAAGCAATGTCCAAAAGTGATCTGTTACTTCAGGAAATCTTTCTCTCTGACTCTTGCTTGTTTTAGCAGTGTTGTTCTGTGTCTTGATCTCTTTAGGAGTGGGTCTTGAATAATGAAAAAAAAAAATAAATCTTCCCATGATATCATCATGTAAATATGGAAGTCCTGTTAATGTATTGGAAATTCCACCTGAAGATGACCCTCAGATCTAATTTCTGCCCTCTATACAACATTGTAAAACAACAGACAGTCTTTGCTTTGCTAGAGTAACTGATTTGTATTTTAATTTAAATGGAGATCACTAGAAAGTTTCAGCAGACAGAAACTGTTAAAAAAAAAAAAAAAGAACAGGAATAAAAAAGAAATTACTGTTTCCTTCCTTATGGGGAACCTTTTAATAACTCAGCTATAGTCAAGCTCTTTGTGAAATATAGACCTTTCACATTCAGGATGAAAACCATAATCCTTTCTCCTTACTAGTGAGGTATATTAATAGTAGATTCAGCTTGACATGATGGTCATTAAGGCCCTCAGGAACTGTGCTATAAATGTCAGGAAATGTTGTCAGAGAGTTAAAGGCTTGTTTCATGTGGGCTGTGGTAACTCTATCTTGTTTTCTGTCATATTGTAGAGGTCCAAACTTACATTAACTTGTTCATATATAGTGAAGAAGATATGAAATATACCTACTAATAAATGTATTAAGAGTAATAATGCCACATCACTCTCAAATAATATTTGAGTACTTGTCCTAATAATTTTGCAAAAAAATTATTAGGACAAAACAAAACAAACAAAAAAACCCCACATAGAAAATAGATGAAAACGAATTAGTTTCAAAGTCAACAATAAAGTACCAACAAAAAAATAACGTCCTTAAAGGATCATTTGCACTATTGATGGTGTTCCCAGATGCTTTCAGAAAAACATGCTCTTGGCTATTACATTTGCAATTCCACTGAGTTGCTACAAGGAAATGTACTATGTCACCACTTTTACTGAACTTTAGTGTTGCAGCCTGTTGTGGGTCAATGCACTCACACAGCCAATTCATTATAAAACCAGGCTAAAATTTATATTATGCAAATAAGCTTACTAACCCATGTTAAATTACAGCTATGCTGTGATGCACAATAAACCACTCTACAGTGATTTGTTTTGGACTTTTTATTTATTTTCTGTTCTTATGATAAGCCTAAACTAAGCAGAAATAATTCACCATGTAAACACTTCAATGAAATTGAACTACTCATTTTCAAGAATCAAAACCTACTTCTCAGTACTGGAGGACAGAGATTAGCTTTATTTAGAGAGGAAAAGTGAAGTATATTACCTAAAGTCCTCCGATCACCTGCATTTAAATTTCTCATCACAGCTCTTTAAAACTGCTCCTTAGCAAATTGTGCAATTATATTGAACATCCAAGTATCTTATATTAGAATGCACATAGACTGACTTTTGCTTAAATGTGAAAATACAGGGAAATTAATCTCTTGCAGTGAAACATGTTAAAACTAAAGAGGTATTGTAACCATTCTCTGAGTTAAACCTGATCATAGTCTAAGACAAACTTCTTTCAAATCACAGAGAAGTTAGAGGGTTTTTTTAAAGGTCAGAATTTGTCTCTGAAACAGATTTTTGTTGGTTTGTTTGTCAAAAAAGCCTAATGATTAAAACATCATACACAAGTTTTGAAATATGCCAAAACTCACACTGAATTTAAGTAATATATTTGCAGAGGAAAGATGGACCAAAACGAAATTGAGACAACTTTTTTTCTGTTTTCTTTCTTGAAAAAGATAGTAAGGAAGTATATGGGGTCCAATACTGAGGGGTCTTTGCAATCTTAGCAGATTCAGAAGATTTCTGAATAAAAGAGTAATGTTTCCCTCTCCCATCTTTTTTTCTTACTTTTAGGTTTTAGAACTGTAGCTAATGCCATACATTGTCTTTTCCTGCTCTTTACTTCCCAGTATTTTGTGAAAATGCATCATAATGGTGTTAAACATTATTTTCATAATTTCAAGGAGTTATATTTTCTGTGTGTACACTGGGGACCAAGTTATCTTAAAGGTGGGATTGAGCAACTGGAGAAGAAGGCAACTGAAGAAACAGGCTTTTCTCACATATTTGAGGTCATTATGGTTGCTATGTGACTTTGTTTTCTTACAGAACAGTAAAATATATTGAACTACATTCTCTACTTAGACATGCTTATATATAGAGGAAGAAAAATGAATATACATCATTGAAATAAAAATAAGTGAAGACTAAATTCACTCACTGTACCTAACTCATAGAAAGAGTTAAGACTTAGTAGAACAGTAAAAATAGTTAGACAATTTTTCCTTATAGAACAGGGTCCTGGTATTCTTGATCCCTAGCCAGACTGCAGGAAAATTTCAGTTGTACAATGAAAGCAATCAATCCTTCCAGAGTATTCATCATGTTAAAATGTCTAAAGGTGTTACATGATTGTGCTATAAAGCTGCTGAATGATTACAGGCAAAAATCAGTGTTTGAAAAGCAAACACAATAGATGGCAATAAGAAATAAGCATCACATTTTTGGTGAAATCATGTCCAAGCCAAGTCCTAATCAGAACTTTTAATCTGGATTAAATAAGAAATATGGAAATAAAAATGTTAGTGAAATTATAGGATTTATCACCTTGAAAGTTAGATAGGAATTATCTAATTCTGCCATCTAAACATCAGTGAATGTTTAGCCTAGTCATCTGGGCTCCATGGACGATGAATGGAAAGGGACAGTTGCTCTGGTGATGGCACTTTTTTTGATGCAAGTTCAGATCTTGAAGACATACTACCTGATACTCACTCCTCATATCTTGCCATTAAGTTTCATGAGACAACTAGCTGAGAAATGTAACTTCCAGATAGTTAAAACTGTGTGACAAGTCCAACACACAACCAAAGCAAAGAAAGTTTTACTTTCTCATTAAAAGCAAGAAACTGTCTGTAAATTTTTAGTAAACACTCATCAAAAACACTCCATTCAATTTCTATTTTGCTTGAAACAGCTACAAACTTAACAAAACCTCCCTGTATGTCAAAACTGCAAAATTTCTTCGTTGTCATAAAAACACAACTGAACCTTTTTTCTTCCTTTCTTTTTTTTTAAAGTTACAAAAAAAATTAACATGCTTGGTCCTAAAGTACTCATCTTTTATAAATTCTGATTTTTTTTTTTTTCATTATTCTCCCTGTACTTCTTCCCAGGTGAAAAAAACTATTGGACATTTAAATTGCATCTCCTAAATGACACTCCTAGATGCTGGCTCATTGTTCTGACAGCTGCAGCTGGGGGCTGTTGGTGCTCCAAGGGGTCTGGAGGGTGGTGAAGGGCAGTGGCATGGCACTGTTGGGTCCTGAGGAAAATCAGGGAGCTGCAGAGGTGCCCCTCACCCATGCAGGAAGCTGATCCGGGTAGACATGGTTATAGGGAGTGCCATGCACACTCCAGGGTTTCTGCTGCTTGATCCACTGCATATTTTTAATATCTTCTGATGATAAGTGCACTGTGAATAATGTGGGCCTGGTAACTAAAATCAGCATCCTCTCAGACCAGTTTTTGCCAGATTACATAGGTCAGAGCCTCCCTGGCAGTCAGTCATCCTTATACAGCCAGTGGTTAAGGGCCAGCAGCCTGTCACATGCTAATCACATAACTTCCCAGACACAGCTGAAAGTGTGTCTTTTCCTGTCACTTAGTCCCCACAGCACACAAATATTTTCTTTGTTCCTTTATTCTTTTGTTGGAGGGCAGCTCTAACCCACTGCCTGTGTATACAGGCTGACAGCAATAGGGAACACTATGCGGTGTCTGAAGTTAGTAGTTGACACAAAGAGCAGATGTCTTAGACTAACAAACACACATCACACACTACTGCTCCACCAGCAGTTAAATGAGGCCTTTATTTTTCCATGACAATAGGAGTCCTGGACTCTGCAGCTGCTGTATAAGATATGGTAAAAAGCATTGAAGTCCAAAAGCTAAGGATGTGAAGTAGATTCAGCCTCTTAAAATCTTATTTCTGCTGTTCTGTATACTTCAGTGGCCTGACTAGATTTGAAATGAAATAAAACAGAAAACAAAATCAGAAGGAAACACAATTCTTCCTCCTCTGTCTGTACTCAGAGACATACCTCTGGCTAAACACAATTCAAAACAGTGGGGGTGTGTGCACACTCACATCTGTATCATTAAGATGAGCTTTCCTGTGCCTTTTCTGAATGTGCCTGTGACAATTGTGGTGCAGATAATAGTACTACAGTGGCTGTACAGCTTTTGCTGTGGGCTGCTTATGAATACCTCTGATGCCAACTGCTTCAAAGAAATACTTGGTATTACCATGCACTTTATCAACATGTGTTTCCAACAAAAGCTATCCTCATTAAAAAAAGACATATGTCTAGTCCTTTGCTGTTCCTGTTTCCTATTGTTTCCAGTGCTATAGAAGGACTCTCCAAAGTCTGCTCATTTTCAAGGCATTTGTATTTTATATGTTCCTCACTCTCAAGGAAACTGCTTTTAACTCCACATTTGCAACTTCGCTAGGAGAAACCATTGACAGTTTGCTGGCGTGTTTAGCTTTAAAATGTTCCGAAGTTTTACAAACTGGAATTAAAAGTGCAAGAGCCCCATATTAAGGATGCTTTTTGTAGTAGTAGTGGTGGTATTAACATATTTAGGGATGGATTGTAGTCCCAGTGGACTCTGCCGGTGTAAGTGGAGCAAGCTATAGTTACATTTTCTTGAAACGCAGATTATGATCTCCATTTTCTTCCTGGAGTGCAATAGACATTTTTCCACAGAAATAGTAGCCCCTCTTTTTCATGGCAAATTGAGCGCAGAAGCCCAAAATGTGCATTCTTTTGCTGAAGCAGTACAATATGCCCTGAGGTTTCAGTTTCAGGGCAGTGACCAACCAGCTGTCCAGGGCATTTCCAGAAGGATGTCCCACAGAGGGGCGTGCAGTTCCGAAAGCGAATGGTGTCTGGATTGATGTGATAATCCAGGAAGCCAAAGAATGGGTGGATCAGGCCAGACAAACATCTCTATTACTGCAATTGTAAATCCCTTTTCATCCACACACCTTTAAAGGTGAGAACCTTGTGGAAGGGGAGAACATGATTGACCCATACAAGTCCTAGCAGGAAGTAAACAAACAAACAAAGAGCCCCTGAGGGTTTTCCTGTCTATATAGAAAAGAAAGTAATATGAGACAAATCTGACTTTCCTGGTTTTACAAATATCATCTGGGAACACATTTATATGCAAGTCCAGGAAAATAAAGGATAGCATCAATTCCTGTTAAGCAAAATGATATCAATGTCTCTAGGTGTCATGAAACTATAGCAATTATTTTGCAAACAGGCACCAGTCACAGCAAAATAGCTACATTATGAAATCCAGATACAT
Organism: Hylia prasina; assembly: GCA_013397195.1. NCBI lineage: Eukaryota > Metazoa > Chordata > Aves > Passeriformes > Sylviidae > Hylia > Hylia prasina. Next base: position 1,032,849 of record VYXD01010674.1, read on the forward strand.
TATTTTCACCACTGGAGGGCTCCCATATTTTTCCTTTAATTCTATCAGAATATATTAGGATTTGAGAAAAAAAGAAAAAAAAACAGTATAAATGGCTTAAGAAAAGTGTGTTTCCTTCTTTTAAATGCAAATATAGGCTCAAAATAAGAAATTTTTACACCTTCAGTACACCTTTTTTTCAAAAATAAATATTATTTTGTTAACAGCAACAATACCCTTAGATAACATATGTCATAAAATAATTGAAGGATATTGTACAAAGAAAAGTGGGACTATTTCTCATGGTAATATAGGAAGAAATGAGGAAAATTGAGTGGTTTTGTCCAAGCTGCCTACCAGGCCAGTAGCAGACCTCAGCTCAGGTCTCCTTGAGTTTGTTCCCTTTATGTTAGAATTATTAGGATGTCACAAAACAAACAGTGGAGTGCAATGCCTATTAGTCTGTGTTACCTGCACCGGCCTCATTACTGTAGAGGTCAGATGCTTTTAACGACTCTAGTGTATTTATCCTCAGAAAGCATTGCAGCACAAGGAGTTTTTTGTCAATGTTAAGATATACCAATCATCTTCCGTGCTCTAAACTGTCACTCCTATCACTAGACTACCTTTCCTTTTCCTAAGTGTGCTGCATTAAATGAATCTTATCTGGTCTATTGCTAGCAGGTTTTATTGTTATTTATAACAATTTAAGCAATGTAGGTAAGGTTATCAGATAATCCAAAAACAGTTAAATAAAAAATGGATGGATTTTTATATGCTGAATGTGATTGTTAGATAAGCCTTCCTTTTTGATGAGACATCTGGTTATCTGTTTAAATACCATGGCATTTATCATTGTTATCAAAACTGTCTATATATTAGGTTTTATTACTTATTTAGATGTACCTTTTAGAGATTTGCCATCACCTGAAATCAGAATCATCAGAATCAGCGAGCTGTTTAGTTTGTCCAGTTCATGTCTTTAAGTACTTGCAGGTATCTGACCAGATGAGAACCTTTCAAAGCTCTGCCTTTTCTGATGTTTTAGCTTCTCTTGGTATTTAAATCAAAACTAAAGAAATATCCATCTACTTGCAAACCTGACACTCACAAGTATTTTAAGTGCTTGGATAACCAGAGAACAGATTTAATACATGACAGACCGGGAGATTCTGTAACATGAGGTCTGCCAACATTGCTGCACCAGGAATGTGCCAAGAAGACATAAGCTGTCACTAAAAATAAAGCTCCTAACACCTTTGAAAATTATTTAGCCTATTTGAAGCAGATGAGAGTATTAGTGGAATGGTGGGAGGTAGATCTCTTCTAAATAAATTCTGGAAGTTAAACAGCCCCACAAGAATACTCTAAGAGCAGGGAATGTATCATACATAAGACTGCAACCTGAAGATCCTAAATAAAAACAAGAAAGCTACTCAGTTGGACAGTGGCACTGCACACAAGTTTATTTCTGGCTATAAGAATGTAATTAGCTATAAGTAACAAACATTTTTGTGTAACAGAAGTTTGCTGGTTTCTTATTTGTTATAAGAAGCCATGAGAGAACACAGATACACAATATGGGTTTGTTTCTTTATTCAAAGAGTGAGAAAAACAGGAATAGCAAAGCTATTTCAGAGAAATCTCAACATACTAACAAAAACATCTTTTGCAATCCAAAAGTTCCTGAAGGGCAGTCTTGTTTAATTTGAAATTAAAATCTCAATATAATCTATTCCTCTGCAATTGTAAAAAAAAGTCTAGCATTGAAATGTTATCCAGCAGTGCAAGATAGGACAAAAAGTGTTTTTCTTTTTCCTAAATAAGGTATCATTATGACAATATTATGCTTATATTTTACCCAGTCTTCTGACTGTCCAAAATCTCTTATATGTTTAAAAATTAGCATCTGGTTAGAAGTCAGCTGTTTTGCTCTCCTGCTTTTCTTTGCCAAGAGGAATTCTAATGTCTCAGGAAGGAGACAGTAATAAATTTCTTGCCAGAAAATTCTCAGCATCACGTCCTTGTCATCTGAGCTCAACCTTACCAAAAATTCCCCTAGAATGTCATGTTATAGTCATAGTCCTCCTCAAGTACATTTAAAATTAATTTCTGTGACCAAGATTTTCACAACTAATTCACAGTTAACTTTTTTCCCTGCCATCCACTAACACCAGCCTCCTTGTCACTGTTCCTTTTAGCATCAGGTGTGGACATAAAAGTCTCTTCTGACTCAGAACACTGCCCCCATAACAAATGTCAAGTACACTTTTAAAAGGCTTGTAGGAAGTTAGTAGTAAAGCACACTACACCGCCTACCTTTAGAAAAAATATATATAGCCAATTGTATCTTCAGATAATATCCAGTACAAAGTTATAATTACACTTATGTATCAATGGATATTTGAATCTTTTATGTTAAGATATTATTTTACCTACAAATTGGTTTATGTTACATTTTGGATAAGTAATCACCATATGTATTTTTTAACTCTGTTTAAGAGAACTGCTTGATATTTTTAATTTCTCTTTACTGAGGTCATGGCATTTCTTGTGAGCTTGCTGGTATCATATTTTGTCAGTCATTGCATTTTTATCAGAGTTCTAAGAGGACAATCTTTCTGCTTACCACCTTCTCTTACAGTTACAGGAAAATCTGACACATCTACAGCTGAGTGTTTGCAAATATTTATGGCCAAAACATTTATTTTTTTTCAGAAAACTTGTGTTATGTGTATTTCCTTATGTCTTTTTTGTTTTGTTTTGTTTTTAACTCTAAGTTCCATTGTGTTAAAAATAAGGGCAAAGAAGAGATGTGAAGTCTGAGAATGTTTTGGGTCTGGCCACTGCTTGCAAAAAAAAAGCATACAAGCAGTGTGATAGAGGCTTTGTTTCTCCTAATTAGTATTTAGCTACTGCTCTAAGAATCCACAAATAATTTGGAAAGGTTTTGGAAATCTGCTTCACAAAAGCTAAGACTTCTTCAGCAAAACGCAATTTCACAAGGAGATGGGTACCAGTGACTCCATGAAGTCTGTCAGAGGGCAGTGGGATGAATAAGATCTGGCTTCTGCCTATTTTGGAAATCAGAAGGAAAATTCACTGTAGGCCAAAATGCGTGATAATGACTATATTGAATCACAGTTGTAATTATTAAAGTGTTTGTATTTATGTGTTCATGGACAGACTTTTTATAATGGAAATACTTCAGCATTTTTGTTCATTTTAGTAATCTGTTTTACTTATATGACAATTTGCTTCTTATGCTTCTGGGATTTCTTTTCCCTTTTTTCTTTGATTTCGATTTTCATCATTGAATCTGGTTATTGATTCAAGGAGCACAAGGAGCACTATCTGAGATTTTTTAGCTTAAACCTGCTCATTTTCAGGTGTCATTTTATTTCTTTTTATACTAGTTCCTTCCACTTTAAAAAAAATTCTACAGCGTCTTATATATTATGTAAATTAAGTAAAACAATAGATTCATTGTACTTAAAAACAAACAAACAAACAAAAACAAACACAAAAAAAACAAACCAAAAAACAAGCAGGGACATTAGCCTTTAAGGCTAAGTCTTACCAGGTGAAGAAATATGCCTTCATTAATTGATCTTTAATAGAAATGGACCTGATCCTTCTTTCATAATTTAATACCAAAACCATTGGATCCTGGTCTTGACATGCTTATTTGAACCCTTCCTTGTACTGTTTTTGACCAGTCATTTCTTAGTTCTCATCCCAAACTCAGTAGTACTATGTCTGCTTGTATTTTTTGTATGCTAGTTATCAACCCAGTATGCAGAACTTTGCATATGTTACCCACTGGGATTTTTATTGGAAATTATATTTTTGACTTCACAAACAGTGTTTTTTGAGTACTCTATCCCTGTCTGTTCTAATATACTTTTTATTAACAGCTATTAGAAAGAGAAGATGATATTGATACTGAAAAAAACCAAAACAACTCAAACACAATACCTCAGATTGTTCTAAATCTGTTATGAAAATATTAGATAGATATCTTGATACCCTATTTGGAATTACCCAATGTATTCTAGATAAATATTTGCTCTTGTTGTTAGAGAGAGCCCAAGCTGATAATGTTGATAAGTTCTGCTTGAGCGTTAGAGTACATTAACATTCTGTCCTAATTTACTAATTAGTTTCTCCACAATCTCATTACAATGGTTTGCTGTGTTTTATTGTTGCTATTACACAAGTCTATAATACTCCAAGTATTGAATCATAATACTGATATTGTCATGGATATTTTAAAACTTCAGGTTAAAGGAAAACTGTGAATTATGGAAATGTGGACTCCAGTCTGATTCTTTCTTACTTCACAGAGGCAAGGCAACATGGCATTTCAAGGTAAATTTTTAACGAATTAATCTGTTCACTTCTTTGAAGGAAAAGGAGGACTTGCCAATATTGTACTTCCTTATTTTAGCATTTTTTGTATTTTGACAAAAATACAGGATGTATTAATGAAATAAAGTTCAGTTTTAGGATATCGTATAAGTTCAGTTAAGTCAGAAGGTAAAAAACTTTAATATCTTTGTCTAGTAGATAATTCAAAACAATTTATGAACATACATAAAGTATATCTGGAACCAGCTTTAACATTTATTCATGTTAGTATTTTGCCAGTACCCAGAAATGGAGCATGGAAAAGAATACTGACAAGCAGTTATGGAGAGGTAATAGGGAGGAAACCTCCCAGTATTCAGGTTTGCCCAAATGCTTGGATTCTCTGCTTTGTTTAGTGTTGCTTCTAGAAAAGAAAATTTCTGTTGGGTATAACAAGATTTATGGAGGTATACACTCTTTACCAGATAAGATTACATGTTTAAAGCTACATTATGTCATAGAAAGAGAGAAAAAATACTCCAGAAAGTGAAGTAACAAATGAGCATCACTGAGACGGGTGTTGTGAACATTTTGTGTTCAGCTGAATGCATATACTAGGCCTACAAGAAGATATAAGACTTAAGAAAACACTAAGAATTGTACCCTCTAAACTTCCGTGAGGAAATGAGTGGAGATTGTTGTTCAATCAAAAATTCAGATGTATAGAATAAAATTATGGGTTGTTTTACAGAAATATACTTTGGATGAAAAATATGAAAATACTTTGGATGAACTTTATTGTGAATATATTTTTAATTTTTTTTTTCTCATAGAAAGTATTTATTTGAAAAAACTATAGCTCTATCAGGAAATACTCAGTTTTAACAATCCTCCAAAACAAACAAACAAAAAAACCCAAAATACCCTCAGATCTGAAAAAAGGATTCACAACATCAAAGAATGTGTATTGATATTTTAAAAACAGAAATTTCAATGTACCGTTAAACAAAGGATTCCCATTTTAAAATTCTCTGCTTAACAGAATAAAAACTTTAAAAATAAGATATAAGCTTTGAAATGCAATGTTTCAACACCAAGAAATTAATAAAAAGTAAGTTTATCTCACTTCTTTTATTCTCTACATTGCCTCTTGTTTTTTTAAAGAGAGATAGAGATATTCCTAGATTCTTAGTTTATATCTCAAACTGATATAGAAAAAGCTCACCTTCAAAATCTGTCACAGGACAGAAAATTCACATAGCTCTGGTTTTGCATGCCATCTGTTTTCTTTTTCTGTTTCAGCATAGGGCAACCTATTTTTGATGGTGCACAGTTGTACTGCAGTCTAGAGATGACTTTGCTGTCTGAACTAGTACTAGTTTAGGCCATTTCAGAAATTTTTAACTTCTAAACCACAGAGAAGTCAATAGAATTTGTTGTAACAAAAAAATGAAAAGTTTCCTTTGACTACTGTGTGGCTTGGTTGAGAACTCCCTCCAGTGTACTCCCACCCTATGATTCTTCACCTGTTTTTGCATATTTTTTATTTGCTTCATTATGTTTCTTAATTCCAAAAATCACTGTAAATCTCCTTTGCATGAAGTCTGCACAGAACTTGTCGTCAGAAACTTGCTTAGAGGTTTTCCAGTTACATCCTATGTGGGAAGAGAAACACCTTGTGTAATTTAAAAACAAGACACAAAGACCTCAAACCTACTAGCAAAAAAAAAAAAAAAAAAAAAA
>VYXD01010674.1:1038990-1078507 GCA_013397195.1 Hylia prasina
ACATTTGAGTATTTTTTTTTTTTTACCCACAAAGTTGACTATATAACATAAAAACCTTTCACCTTTGAAAAGTCTACATGTACTTGTAAGACACAGTTTAAGAGTGGGCTTTGAATCATATAAAGATATTCAGAGACTATCTAGGGAACAAGGCAGCTGTTGCTGCTACCCTGGTGGAGAAACTGAACCCAACTATCTGCACACTCCTTTTGGTAAGAATAAAACTATTATTTCAACTTGGCCCTAAATGAAGTCTGTAATAAACATGCAAGAAATAACAGCTCCTATCCCACCCCCCTCAAAAGAAATTATAAAAATGGCCACCTGTAAAAAGTGCATAAAATGAGCTAAAATTCATCATACTTTTTTTTATTTTAACTGTATAAAAAAAACAGACTTTCAAATATGCACCCACCAAAAACAAAGTGAGCCACTCTGGTCTCTCACTGACTGATCAGCATGCAGCAAACCACTCTTCTCCTCTAAACCCTCCCAATGCCCACAAAAAACTCTGGTTAACATGCATTTGTAATATATGCATGTATTACAGCTTCATAACTGATATGGGACTAAAAATGGACATTTAGATAATTAATACAATTCCACACTGATGAAAAATATGGGATGTAAAACAAGAACTTGAGATGTCAGCTGTAAACCTCTTATACAGCTAGCACACAATGTTGAGTATATTTAGAAGCCTAATAATAATAGGTTTTACTTGAGCCAAATAACTGCTCTAAACGCATATCTGGAAATGCAGGACACTGTCTAAAGTATTCAGCATGATAACCACTGTATTTAACACAGAAATAGTATCAACTGTTTCACAAGATATAAATACTTGCAGTAGTAAAAGTGATTATCCTAACTAAAGCAATACACAGTTGATTTATAATGGGAGAAGTATTTATTATGGAATCATTACTGATATGCTAAAGCTATTTATTTTATTTCTAGGACTCGTCTTCGGTCTTCATATAAAGTATTCATACAATAGGCATGAATTTGATATCTGTATGCAATAGGGTATAGTTACTGCTGCAAATACATCAGAAAAAGTGTATTTTTATTTATTATGTTCATAAAATTTCATAGACAAAAACAAAGCAATAAAATCATTTTATCATGGTATTGTAAGCAATATGGCTGTGGGAAAAGGTGAGAGTAAGTGAAATGAATTGGTGCTTAGGATAATGAAAGTGAGGGACTAATGGGACCCAAAGGACTCAAGTGAAATACAGCCAGATTCCTAGTAAGTTTCCTCCAACTCCTCAGAGAGTAATTCTGCTTGGATTTGACCAATAAACTGCAACAGCCACTCATTTCTAATCCCAGGCTTTTTATAAGCAGTTTGCCCAGTCACACTGAATAGTGTAAGAGGAAAGCAGCAGAAGGTGAATAGCTCTGCAAGGTCTGATGGAAAATAATTAAATAGTTCCACAAAAAGTGAAGGGTTTGTGCTTAGAACCATGGAAAGATGTTACCTTCCTTTCAGAGTATGAAGAGGGAATTAAATGGATTTATGAGGAATGTTGGAAGAGAAATAAAGTGAATCAACCTCTTTCTCCTGCCTCTCTCCCCCCACCCTATTTTGTCTCTTTTTCCCACCACCTGCCTTCCCCCTCCATCTACCTGCCTGAGATATTTTCCTCCAGACACACTGAAGCTGCACATGAGTTCATGCTCTAAGTGGTGTTACTTCTTTTCTTTATAGGGCCCCCTTTCTTCAGAGATGAAAAAAGATTTCTTAGTGTTATAGGTGTATGACCTGTGATGAAAAATCAATTATAGAAGTCATTTTGAAAGGCACCTAAATTCACTAAAAATATATATTTTTTTATCTTCTTTTATTTTTTTACCAAAAAGATTTGGGTAGTCATGTCCAGGCAGAACTTAAAATTAAAAGAAGTCACATAAGAATCCTTTGAAAATATTTTCTTCTAAAAATCAGCCCTATAGGTCCTGGAGTTTGACTGTTTGCTTTGGTTAAGCATCACTGTATTCTTAACAAGCTTTTCTCAATCACTCAACCTTTTCAGTTTCACCCACCACTGACTTTTTGCATTTAGACTAAGTATGTGAGGTAAAATAATCACTGGCTGTGCAAACCTACCCAACCTGCTGAGAATTTCTCACCCTTACTCACTGTGAGACTTTTTTTTTCTCCTTTGGTTAAACATACACAAACAATGAGACAGGTTCACATCTCACTTAGTCCATAGGAAGTGCATGATCCTGAATCAGGAATCAGTAGTAGAGCTCTCAGAGTCTACCTGTAGCCCTGTTGGACTCAGAGAGCTGCATTAAATGAACCCAACTTTGTTAGGATCAAATTCAAATTGGGATCATATTCTTACAAACCACCCAACATTTTGGGATCCTTCAGGGAAAAAGGATAAATGCATATAATATTAGTAAGCTCTGCTAATTAGGATCATTAACAGTGTAGCAGATTAATATTTAGAGTGTAAAAAATAAGCTATCAAAGGAACAAGTCTGTATGATAAGATAAATGAAAAGTAATAGACATCAATGTCTTTCACATTTAACACAATAAAAATCTGTTCCCCTGACTTCATTCATCCTAAAATGGAAAAATATTATGTAGTTCTTTGCTAAAATATCACCATAGATCTGAATCTGAGCTTAAAGGTTATTCCTGGTGGCTCAAAAATATTGATATTTATTATTCTGTCACTCTCCCTTTTTCTTTAAGAAGGAATTCTAGTAATAAGCTAGATTTGGCTAAGCAAGCTATTACTTTCAGGTATGCGCCTTATCATTAAATGAAACCTTTAAAAGGCATATGCACTGGTGTTCTGATCTAAAATTAGACCTCTGCTATTATTGCAATAGCTCAAAAATTGAATAAACAAGCTATCATTTTGGCATTAGACAAAAATAATATTGTGAAAAAATCATATGAAAATTAATATTAAGTATGAAAAAATGAAATATGATCAACAGTCACCCAGCAGAAAACATAAAAAATAGCTTTTGTAGGAGCACATTACAAAGATAAACCAGCCAGTAAAACTTTGAATAAATCAGAATAAATCATTTTTTATCCACTTGTTGTGACATACAACCATGGACATTGATAACTTCAGAACTCCAGGTTCCTATGAAAAATATCTTTTTCAGAGGTGGCCTGTGCCTTAAATCAGATACTGTGGGAAGACTACCTATAATTTTCTTTTGATTTCCACCCCTGGGCCAGCTTAATAAGATTCAATTCAAACACCAGTTTCAGCTTCTGATGTGAGCAGATGGCAAAAAGCAGGGACCAGAGCAATTACAGAATAATGCATAGAAAACAGAGAACCAAAAAGATGATAAAGGAAATCTGGACTTTTTTTTTATTATCTGCTATTTAAGCAGGGCACCTTTCCGGCAAAAGGGAAGGATTATCTCAAGGTTATTTATTCATTTACCAGCAATCAACAAGGTTCAGATAGCTGAAATCCCCAGTACCCTGAGAGTAAGAGGCCTCATGCATATGTTCTACTTTATGTTGCTCATCTGCAAAACAATGAGGCTTGTAATGATGTGAAAGGTTTAATGGACTCTCTCCTGGTTTGTCCTCTATCCAAGCTCATTGTTATTTGTGTAATGCAATCTTCTTAAGAGTGTGGTTCCCGCAGGGAGATGAGCAGGCAAGGACTGGGCTGTGGATGGCAGCTCATGTCAGGGATCAAGGATCATCCAGTTAATAGTTTTACATTTAGAACCCCCTAATAGTCTGGTTCTAAAGATCAGCATGCTAACACCTGGAGCTGGTTTTGGTTATTTTGCACCCAAAAAATTCCTTTAAGTGTCAACATTTCAAAATTCGTTAAATACAGGTCAGGAGGTATTATCACTCAGTTAATTAAGATCTATTATTTTATTATTATTTAGATTCAGGGAGGCTAAGGCAATGATGAATGTATTTAGTGCCTTAGCAGGCCATTATGTGGTAACAACAACAAAAACAGAAGAATAATCAAGAAATACAGTACACATCATTGACAAAGCTATGCAGGAGGGGTGATATTTTGATGTGCTGATTAAGACACAACTTAAAATTTGAGGCTTACCTGAATATTTGCTTTAAAATTAATAGGAAACAGGACTTCAAATCCCATGGCCATCTTTGAAAATCTGAACCTGAACATTTAATATTAACCATCTGAGAACACCTTTAACCTTCGTTTTAGTCTTTAAAAAAGTGCAAAGGAAATCAAAATGAAATAAAATCATCCCTATAGTCCTTTCTTTGCATCTTCATTTTTTCTGCGGAAAAAAATATTTAGCTAGCATGAGCCTCCAGTAAGTATTTTGAAATATTTTTAAAGGTATCAAATGTTTTTTCACATACCACTGGCTTTGTCACTCTTGCTTTTAAACTCACTCGCAATCCCAAAATTAAAGGCCAAGTTAGTGCCATCAACTAAAATGATGAAGCTTTGATATTTCCCTTTGGAAATCTGTCACTTTTTAGAAAATTGTTTCAGACCAGGGTGGAGAAAACAAAACTGTTGTAAGGAAGGAATAGCTCACCAAAAAATAGACTCTGAACAAGATTAATATGAATCATAGATTCCCAGAGTGGAAGGCCAGGAAGGACAACTGCTTCACCTACTTTGACCCTTGTCAAACCACGGGGCGTTGCATTTCATCTACTTAACCTTGTATGCAGCCCAGCCACTTGTGTGGGACTGCAGCAAAACTTGTGCTTGGCTAAAGCACATCACTGGGACTTTAGGCAACTTTGAAATCAAAGCATCATGGGAAGAGGAAGCCAATAAATTAATTTCAAGCACTTTCAATCTTTTTGTGATGATAACTAGTTCTCTTTATGTGAGAAAACGTGTCATTTCTCTTTTGAATGTGTCAAATAGCTGCTGTTATGCCCTTTGCTCCTATTATTTTATGAAAATGCCATTATCATAGCTCTTAGACTGATTTAGGTTGGAAAGGAATCAGGAGGTCATCTCATGCAAACCTCAACTCACAGAAGGAACAAAATCAATAACAAATCAATTTTTTTTTTTTTTTTTAAGGAAAAGCACTGTGTAATGTCATTTCCTGTTCTCTCATTGTAGAGGAGTCAGGAGGAGTATGCCATATAAATTTCATTCTATCAACATTTTTTAAAAGGTGGAGATGCCAAAACTAAAAAAAAAAACCAATAGTACACATCTTATTAGTGTTATGCATATTACAAAATGTCATTATTCTTTTTTGCCACATCTCCACTCAGAAAAGCTTTCATGCATTTAATTTATATTGTGCCTTTAAAATCATTTCTGAAAACTGATTTCCTATATCTGTTTTCTTTTTTTACAGGCAATTTTTTTGCATATGTGCAAGTTTCCATGTGTGATGTACAATCATTTTCCTGCAATGATATTTCTCTTACAAAAATATTTATACAGGTCTAGATATATGGACTTGTTTGACGGCATGATCCAGATATTTTAGAATTATCCTTTTGCCATCACGATGACAATTGTGCAGTTACAGATTTCATTCATAGGGATTTTATATTAAATTTCATAAAAACTTATCCAGAATTTCATATACATATATTTTTATTTCTCCAGTGCCCTGTCCCCAGATTGTTTCCCCAGATATCATAATTTGATCTTCTCCTTTTGATCTATACTAAACCACTGGACAAAAAAATCCATAAACACTATTTCAAAAACACTATATTCACTATTTCTGCACCTTCAGGCAGATCAACACTTGTAGGTCTACCTTTCCTGTAAAGATTTGGTCTTTCCTTCTTGATTAAAGTTTTGGTCTGTCCCCCCGACTACTGGTCTAATTTCTAAAAACACAAGATGAAGATGGAAAAAATGAAGGTGAGATCTGGATTTTTTAGTTGTTTGTTTTGGTGGGATTTTTTTCTCTCCCAGTTCGTTATTCTTCTTCTTTTTAAATTTTCTCTAAACATCATCACCCTGTTCCTCATCACTAAAAGACTGAATCATGTGAGTCTAAAAACTGAATGATGTGACTCCATCATCTTTTTTGTATTGTCAGATTCTAGCTACAGGAAACTTTCAGTACACCTAATTTCCATCACAAGGTATATCCTTCCACATACAGACATACCCTAATAAAGTTTTCATTCAGGTTCTCACCATATTCAAAATGCTTCAGCCAAATATCATTTTCATAGCTCATTGCTTTGGTAATGACAGCCTTCTATATGCATCTTTCTATTCATTCTGCTTCTATCACACCAAATTGAGATTACTTATTTTTACATCCAAGGCTCTTTGGAGCACCTAATCTGCTCAGCCTTTCTTGTTTGCCACTGAAGTGTCAGACCCCATCACTGCTTGATATTCCTACATGTTCTAGAAAATACATTTGTACACAGTTCTTTGACAATACTTGCTGCTTAGAGCTTCCTAAACATCATTTGACTGTGCTTCTACAGGTTCATCCTCATTAATTCTTTTTGCTGCCTACAGAAAATTTCTCAGCTGTGAATCTTCTTTCTTTCACACTGATCAGAATTATCTGACTTTTTCTCTTCTTTTAGTACACCTTCCCTCTCTGTTTCCCAGCCTGCAGGTACCTCATGGTTTTTTACTAGAGTTAGACAGTTTATTTACTCAAACAGGAACTCTAGGTTTGTGACACATATCAAAGATTAACCTGAAGGTCAAAAGTCTCATTTCAAGCCCTGAAACATTTCATGTTTTCTGTTTATTTATTTGTTTCCTGGGTGGGTTTGAGTTTTCAGAGAAACAGGAAATGGTACCAGACTTTGTACTTAATGGAATTAAGAAATCTATAGATGTGGAAAATAGAAGATGGATGTTCAAAGAAATAAAAGAGAACAAGTGACTTCATTATATGCTGGTGTTTTTTAAATGAACAGAGATTAAAATTTCTCATTTAATGCAAGCTCTTTTTCTAATAAATATCTACTGGAGAAAAATGTCAAAATATTTCATACTTATTTTTTTCTCTTCTTTTCTATTTTATGTTTTCTCAAAAAGGTGCAAAGAGAAATGAAAGTATCACTAGGAAAAATGTGAACAGAAACTGAAATACCACCATAACTCCTCATAATTTCTTTTTTTTGTTGTTGTTATTGTTGCAAAATAGAAAATTAAGGAAGAAATTTTCCTGCAAAATGAGTATTAACAGCATTTTCCCCTTTCTGATTAAACACTTTCAAATAGAAAATATTGGTCTGGCTGGTGCTTTTGTATTTGTATTTATGATGATTTGAAAGAGTTTAAAAGCTCCTAATTGTGCAACTGTTATTTTATATTACTGCACAATCTTGTCATAAGTCTCCACTCCATTTCATTGTTAGCTGTGTACATACTGCAATTATTTGAATGAGTCATCAGCCTATACCATTATTGTTTGTATTTACAATTAGCAATACATGTCACACCTTTGCTTCATAATGTTGTGAATGTCCCAAAATACTTTTGAAATAATTTAATGTATTCAGTAAGAAATACACAACAGCTTCTCCTTATTTCCCATCACCAAGGCTACTAGCAAATAAAAAGTTGAGCTCACTTTTGACATAAAATGTAAAATATCATTCCTTTTTGATATTTGAAAAGACCAGCAATGAATCAATGAAGTAGGAAATTAACCAAAGAGATTTCCAGTAAAGAAATACAGAAATGTCTATATCAATACGTAACATACCATGAGGCTCTTAAAACAGTAGACACAAGTCTGTTTATACACATTCTAGAGAGAAGCATGTTCAAAGTGAAGTAAGCCTTAAATCAGAGTCAATAGTTTCAGATATTTATTATGACTAGATGAAAAATACCTTTTTAGAAGGGACTGCAAACTTTTGGTTTCCTTAAATGAGCAAAACTAAAACTCAGAGGGTATCTAACTACAGTCAATAAACATATCAGGATAAAAGCAGACAGAGAAAAATTAAGAGATATTTGAACTAAAAGCTAATTGTAAATAAGCTAATGTGTAAACAAGTACAAAAGGTTCATGCATAAATTTTGCATGAAAATTAGGAAACACTTTCTAACCTCAGAAGAATAAAAAACTTTTTAGACTGACCAGAGAGAAGACCAGATCTCAAGAAGTTCCAAGATGGCGCTGACAAAAGAACTTTTATGTCACATTTGATCATGGTAGGGATATTTAAACAGTAAAACCCTATTTTCACACCAATCTGTAATTTCAGACCATCTCCCATACTAGAAGTGCCACATTCACATCCATAGAATATTTCATATATCGTAACATGTCATATCTTATATCACAGAACGGCTTGGGAGAGGTTGGAAGGGAGTTTAAAGATTTTCTAGTTCTAACCCCCCTGCAATGAGCAGGACCATCTTCCACTAGACCAGATTTCTCCAAGCCCCATCCAACCTGGTCTTGTTTCCAGGGATGCAGCATCTACTGCTTCTCTGGGAAACCTGTTCCATTGCCTCACCACTGACACCATAAATTGTTCCAGGGTTAATTTAGGGTGTTCTGTAATCCACAGGGTACATAAGCAGTGGTATATTTATATGTAACCATTTTGTAGAGCTGCTCAAGCTGAATTTGTCTTTGTTGTACCCGTTAATGAAAGCAGATCAAAAGAAGCCTCTGAACAAGAAGCCAGCTCTAAAATACATAATAACTATCAGCTGCAGAGCTTGCTTTTGCTCTAGTTGATCTATAAACTTTTCTGTGAATTCTTAATGTGCTTTTGTATATATATATATATATATATATAGCATCAAGTTTCTAATCATAAGTATTTAGGTTTTTACAATTCCTATATAAAAGTGTGTATATGTATATTTTCATATATATGTGTATTTATGTGCATACATATAAAAGTACAACTATAGATACATATGTATATGTAGGTATAAATATACAAATACATATCTATACACCATCACATAACACATCTAATGGAGAGATGAATAACACCATGTTTACTGGAAGGCTGTAAGTGGTTTTGAAAACTTTTAGTGAAACGCTTCAACATCTTTCTAACATAATATTTTGAAAGGGCCCAGGGTCAATACAAATGTAATATATGGAGGCTAAAAGAAAATTTGACAGAAAATTTGTCCAAAGAGCACAGTAAGGTGGCATGTAAAAACAATAATGGGCCATTATGCTGTCTTATTAGAGAAATTAAAGCATTGCACACACTGCCTGACTCACAGTGCCTGGCTTTTTTGCTGAACAACTTGAATCTTGTGTTTTCAACTCAAAAAGTGATTTTTAAAGTGTAATTTCCTTTTCAACCCTAAATATTTAATAGTATCAGATATGGCAAGCTTGTTTGGGAAGCTCAAAAAGCAGAGAACCATTGGATGTCCGCAAATACTCTTTGGTTAGACAAGCACTAAATTCTGTATGCAAACAGGCTAAATGGAGTCTTTTCAGGTGCAAACAGTGGTGATTCATCCTCTGCATATGTGCAGAAAACTTCATATTTTGAAAAGCTTTATAGATACAACAGTATAAAAAACACAGCATATATGAAGTTAACATATGGAGCATCTATATACTACACAACTTTTCTTATTAGAAATGGACCTGCAGCATTGAATTCAGTTTGAAGGATGTACCTACCTGGAAGTTTTGCAGCAGTAAATTTCCCCAGCATTCTTTCCTCAGGAAGGTGGAAATTCCCTCCTGTCATGTAATTTATGTTAAAATGTACTTTACTAGCCAAAGTTCCTCATACATTGGTATGGTTACTTTTTCTTTCACAAAGAAACTAGAAAAAAAATGCTTCTTTGAAGACATGATTATACTTAGAAGCATTTATCATGCAGTCTACCTAAAAAACTATGTCTCCAGTTCATTTTAGTTTAAAGATTTCTGGTTGAAACCCTAAGTATTTAGTTGCAAAAAGAGAAAAAGAAAAAAAAAATAAAACAGCAAAGAGCAAAACTCTGCATTCAAATTTGTTACAGTGTGAACATTCAGAATCTCTCTCATCACAAAACCACTTAAGAACACTTTTCTGTGGGTATATATGGAGGGCATCTGTCTGAATTTATCCTATTGGAAGTGACTGGTACACAAACTGCATTTATTTTATAGAAGAGGGTGAAGAGAGCAAATACAATTTTCCCAGATGTGTTTGGAAACACTAAACAAATTAATTGGGTTAGGTTTCTTACTTGGGATAAAGAGAGACAATACTACAGAAGACAAGGATATGACTCATTCATTAAATGCTTTATTTCTAGGCCTTCCATGACATTTATTGTGCTAGCATCTAGCAGGCTTGTGAAGTGCTGGGAACATTTAATGTGCATTCTGCTTCTGTGAGTTACAGATTTACCACCTCCTTTGTGCTGATGCAAGTCTGAAGCCCAGAGTCAATGAACCAAAGTTATCCAAGTCTGAGGACTTGAATCCAAGTGCCTTGAATCAAGCATAGCTGAAATAATAACCTCTTTTCCTATTTCCTCTTCAGCAGTACATATAGCTAAACGTGTACATATGAAAGAACCAACTTGTTAGAAGACCAGATAGAACAATGGACATTATAACACAACTGTGTTTACAGGGACTGTTGCAAATTAGCTTATTATTTTCTGGAATAGTACACTAAGTCTGACTCATTTCTAAAGTTCTCTAAACCCTTTAAAGGTATTCTATATCAATAATCTCTCTTTTTATTTCTTTTTTTTTGTTCTGTTTTATTTTGATTTTGGTTTTTTTCTGAAGCATTGTCCACATTATATCTTTGAGACATATATATATATTTATAGCATGATTCTAGTGTTCTTCACTGAGAGTTGTCCTCAGTTATAATTTTTGTTCATATATGGCTGTATAGCTGCACTGACTCATGAAATTTATATGCCAGTTTTGGTTGTTGATTGTTTTGGGAAGGGGTTTTTTGTGTGTTTTTTTATGTTTTGCTTTGCTTTGTGTGCGTTTTTTTTTCTTGAGAAAAACAAGTCAAAAAAGGTTAAATAAAAAAAGGAACTTCTATATGTAGAAGAATTGGCACAAAATCCACTTATTTTCTCTTCTACTACCCTGTGCTATTCCTCTCTGTTCAGGGACATATTTTGATTTAGAAGATAAAGCTCAGAGTATGGGCAATGGTCCACAACTATTTCTGGGACTTTGTGAAATTATCTGTGAAAAAGAAAACACAAACCTGCTTAGTGTCTACTCTATAATCTCTCCCTGGATCCTAAATTGAGTTTAAATTGGCTAAGCTTGAGTATTTGTGCCACCCTATGCTTGCATTTACCTATAATTACCACCCAATAGAGACACAGGTGAGCCTTCTCCTGAAACCTTTCAATGATTGCAACTGAAAAGTCAGACCACTAACATAAAAAACAAAAAAGATACTCAATTTGCAATTTTCAGAGCCTAAAGAGTTTGTCAAGGAATTTCTACTGTTTAGTTCAAAATTATATGAAGCTTTATTTTTGATGCAGCAGGGTTTGATAGCCTTGAGAAGTGCTGACTCATGAACTGACTAGCAGGACATCACAATATGAAACTCTGTGGACAGACAAAGCTTGGCAGCCTTCACCACAAAATAAGAAAAATGTTTACCACAAAATAATATGACAAAAGATTCAAGAAACAAAGTCTTAGAGAGGTGTTCACTGTCACTAACTCCATGATAAGTGTTTTGAAACAGCGAGGAAGTAGAATAAACCTTTTGCCTAATTCTAAGATAGAATAAGCATTTGTATGAGGAGAATCCTGAGAAAGAGAGAAAAGCAGCTCATGGGAGTTTTGCACTTGAATCCTCATGGCTGGACAATCACAAGTTTTGTGCTTTGGCTCACTGAGAAAACTCAATGGTTTTGCCATTTGACACATGCTTAAATTTCTGCTCATTTTCTCTGCTTCCATCTCTTCTGATCTTCTGAGGGGTTTTTTGAGAGAAACATGAAGATTTAGTGCAGTAGGAGAGTACATGGAAATTACCTTAATATCCTAATGTCACTCCTGCTCTTTGCAGAGGAATGAAGGAAGACAAGGGAAAGCTAGGTCAGGGTCATGTGAGGTGAAATCAATGTGGTACCATCTATCTATTCCTTTCAATTGAAGGAAAACGGGAGCAATTCTGCTGAATTGGTGAAATGACTGAATAGGAATTTGGAATACTGATTCCTGGATAAAAGTTAGCAGAATCATTTCATCAGAAACGCCTTTTACCAGAACATGAAAATGCCTTAAAATCTCTCAGCCCTGACACATGGTGGAAGAATGATTGCCTCACTTAGACTGAGTAGACAATTCTTGAAAATTATACTTTCATGTTATATATATCATCCTATAATCCAAGTGAAATGTAAATGGGATGAAGGATAACTTTACCTTGATTCAACAGTTACTATCAGACTTCTCAAAAATTTCTGTGAATAGGACCAGTAAAATAAAATTTTCAAATATTTACTGGTTGATATTTTCTTCCTGTTTAGGGGCTTTTACCTCTACAAAGTAAATGTAATCCAGATCTTGGGAGAATCTCATCTTCACATTCAACCAATTATGCAGCTACTTCATAAAAATGAGCCTCTGTTTTCAGAGTAGAATAAAAGCAGAATGCCTGTACAAGCATCTTCTAAAGGAGGATTACTTTTCAGCAGACCGTAGGTTTTGGGACAGCCTGCAACAGACTAACCTCAGAGATATCCAACATTCACCAAAAGACCTGGGGCAAGGACATTTACCAACTGACTCAGACTCAGTAAACTCCTTTGGATCACATGGCAATCAACTTTTCACCGCTCATAGGGATGACAATCTCTTATTAACCCTAAAGTGATGGAAAGATATTTTCACCTTCCTTATGGTGAAGAATGTGGGAACTCAGGCACAGGCTTACAGTATAACCACTGTGTACCCAGTGGTTATATTCTTGACAATTGTACCTAAAGATTTTGTGTACAGCTCTCAAAATATTGCTGTTCAAAACTTTCACTCAAAACAAATTTCCTTTATTTTGCACCTTTAGATTTCTATGGAAAAAAGTGCTAAGGCCTCTGTCTTAAAGTTCACTGGTTTTCCCCTTTGTGGATTTTACAAGAAACTTGCATTTCTTTTCTTTCCTGTTTCAGATACCCAGTCATCATCACCAAGGATATAAAACATCTTGTTTACCTCTAGTCACATCACTGGGACTGTTGTCATGTTATTTCAGAAATGTGCTGCAGCTCGCTACAGGTACCAAATGGAATCATAGAAAGGTAGAGGTCCTTGATTGAATTTATTTGTGTTTGAATCTGTCAGGGATAAAAGAGCCAACAAATAATAAAATAGATGCAAGCCTCTGTAAGTCAGCAGCCACCTGCTACCTCTGCGCTATTAGAGGGGCCCTCAGCATGACAACACAAATCCATGCTGGCAGGCCAATCACAGCTTAAAAAAAAGCCCTACATCAGTTCCCCTCTTCAACTCAGTCAGCAGAGTGACAGCAATGTTGAAATTTCAATTTTCCTGATATTAGTTGTGAATTGTTTTATCACATTATTTTTACTCTCACTGTCTCGTCTTTTAAATGCTGATAGTGTTGATGGTTCTCAAATGCAGTCTATCTAGTTGCTCTTTTGAGAAATGAAGGTTTAGTTTTACTCTTTTTTTAAAAAAAATATTTCCCCAAATAGGCTGAAGCTCTCATTTCATTTTTCTCCTTTCTATACATCTAAATCATGTAAATTGCTGGGAACTGTAAAAGTCAAAGTACTCATCACAGGCATCATAATTATTGATAATCAACTATTCTTCAAGGCTAGCACCATTTCATATCAATTCCCTACTTTGATTCCTATTTATAAAATAAGTCAAATTCTGTACCGCTTTGTATCACTTTCAACTGCATACATTAACCCTAAGCATTTATAATGATGCCTTGTTTAATAAGGTTAGGGAAAGAAACAGAGGAAAATGTAAAATATTTTTTTCTTTATACAGCAAATGAAATCTTGGCCTCAGTACAGTCAGGAAAAGTTTTCCCATTAACTTCAACAGATCTGAGTTTTCACCCTCATGGACTGAATTTAAGTATAAAAGAAGGATCACAGGGGGTTTGTGGGGTTTGTTTTGGGTTTTTTTTGTTTTTTTCTTTGCATTGCTGGCTTTGCAAATAGAGTCCAAAGCATCCTGCCTGCACCTGAGGNGTGTTGCTGGCTTTGCAGATAGAGTCCAAAGCATCCTGCCTGCACCTGAGGCTACAGAACTAATATTAAAGATGATGGAGAAAATAAAAAAGTTATTTCCTTTTGATATTGTAATCACTGTATCCCAGTATTTGTGCTCATTCAAAACTATCTTAAAGCTTTCTGTGTGAACTCATTTGTTTTCTAGAAAAGCTATGTTGCTAATCTGAACCAGTTATAGAAGAGAATTTTGTTTGAAACCAGTGAAGCTAAGTGGTGAGACTCCCCTGGGACTACATCATAATTTGTATTTGGATTTAGTACAAGGCCTTAGTAATCATACACAGGCAAATTTCAGCATCTCTGAGTTGTCAGTGACCTGATTTTCTTCATCTCCCATTATCAGATAGTATATTTGGGAGAGGCCTGAATATATCCAAGAGAGCTGGCTCCTTTGAGAATCCTGGGGAGTTATACATGAAAAAAGAGATAGCTTGTAGGATCATATGAGGGGCCAAACATACAACAGGAACATATGGAGATATTCTAATTTGTCCTCTGCTCTTTTTTTTCTCTGAGGATTCCATAAAAGCACAGTATGAGCATTTTCTTTTGCAGCTCCTGCAACTTTCATGACCAAATTCCTTTGTTTTTCTTTATTTGTATTTTATATTTTTTATATTCTCTCTGAATCCCATTCAGCAACCATCTGCTTCATAATGTCTGTCTTGCAACTGTATTGTTTAACTATAAAATCTAGTAAATAAATTAAAACCTAAATATGAGAAAGACTTTTCTTCTTCAAGTTGCATTATACATCTTTTAACTCCTAGTATGGCCCTGTTTACAGCACGTAAGTACAATTCAAGCAATTTAGAAGTGAATAAATCTTTCTGTTTAAGTAACTGTGCTGCATACAAACTCCTACATATATCATACGTCTAGCACAGTCCAGTAATAATAGTACAAAAACTGCTGTACAGAAATGTATTCTCATAAACAACAGTTGTCAGCAAAAATTCTTCACTATTTTCTCCTGAAATAAATTTACCTTTTCTTTCTGCCTACATTATTCACAACTTGATATCACACAGAACCAGAACAAGATTCAATAACTTTTTAAAACAACTTTCCTATTTAAATGGTACAGTGGGTATTTTTTTTTAGCTAGACTAAAAATTCGTGCTAAGAAATTTGTTTCCCGTGTGATTAATATTAGCAAACAGAGCACTACTAGTCCAAGAGTAGTACGGAAGGTTTGAAGTTCTGCTAAAGGAAGTTTATGTTGGATGTTGGAAACCCAGAGGGTGGTTTGGCACTGGAACAAGCTCCTCAGGGCAGTGGTCATAGCACCAGCCTGGCAGAGCTCAAGAAGCATTTGGACAGTGCTCTCAAGCACAGGGTGTGACTCTTGGGGTGTCCTGTGCAAGGCTGGGAGTTGGACTCAATGATCCTGATGTGTCCTTCCAATTGAGGATTGTCTATGATTTTATGATCCTAGGATCCTATCAAGGGACACGTTTTTCAGGCAACTTCTATAGCTTCTTGAAAGAAAAAAAATGAAACTAGGATGTAGAGGGCTCTATTCTTTTTAAATCTGGAACTTGCCTTGTTATAATTCTGCCTTGAATGATACATTGAAATATGTACCCTGTGTCACACTGTTCATCAACATGTCACATTGTATCATGTCATTTTATGTGGCTCAATATGACAGATGCATCTCTAAAGCAATGCGTCATGTCCCTTGGTATAAGGAAATGTGAAAATAAATATATTCTTCTTTTGTTTACAGTACACTACTTCCAGAAATAGAAAAAAAAAAAAGTTAAAAAAGGAAGAAAAAAACCCAACCACCATAAAACAATCAAACAACTTCTACTTAATTTTGTAGTATTTTATGTAAATGAAAGGAAAAGATGGTGTTTTCATCATTCATCATAAAAAGAAAAAAAAGTATACAAACTAATATATGCCCAGAATGCATAATTTCAATTTCTTATTCCTTTGATTTAAAGGATAGAAAGAACATGACTGTAAGCATTTGCTTATACTCTATAAATAGCTAAGAAAATTATGGACTAGGGAAAAATTACTTACAGACTGAACATGTAGTAAATTCATGTTTTCCTGACAGCAAATAAATGTATTTCATTATTTAAAAACATGCATATTAATTAACATTAGGAGTTATTTCTTTTTTTTTTCCTAGTTTCTTTGAAATAAATTGGTTTGTGTGGCCAGGTTTTGGTAATTAGGGGTTTATAGGGATGGCTTTTGGGAGAAGGTTCTAGGAGATGCCTCTGTATCTGACAGAGCCAGTGCCACCCAGCTCCAAGACGGACCTCCATTGGCCAAGGTTGAATCCATCAGTGGTGGTGTTAGCAGCCAGAGAGAGGAGTGAGAATATGTTATAGAAACAGCTGTGCAGACATGGAGGTCAGGGAAGAAGTGAGGGGAAGTTGCTCCAGGTGCCAGAGCAGAGATTCCGCTGCAGCCCTGGTGAGGCAGGGTGAGGCAGCTGTGCCTCTGCAGCCCAAGGAGCCCCATGATGAAGCAGACATCCCCCTGCAAATTGTGGAGACCCCAACATCAAAGCAGGTGGATGTGCATGAAGGAGGCTGTGACCCTGTGGGAAGCCCATGCTGGAGCAGATTCCTGGCAGGACTCATGGATCCATGGAAAAAGGAGCTCATGCTGGAGCAGATTTACTGCCAGGACTTGTGACCATGTGGGGGACCTACGCTGCAGGAGCTGTTTCTTGAAGAACTGCGCACCAAGGGAGGGACTCCATGCTGGAGCAGGGGAAGAGCATGAGGAGTTCTCTGTCTGAGGAGAAAGCAGAAGCAGACACAATGTGTCATGCATGGTCCATAGCCCACATTCCCCATCCCCCTTCCCCACTGATGGAGAGGAGGTAGAGAATTGGGTAGTAAAGTTGAGCCCAGGGAGAAGGGAGGAGTGGGGGAAAGTGTTTTTCAGATTTAAGGTTTATTTCTCATTATAGTACTCTGCTTTGATTGGCAAGAAATTAAATTTATTTCCCTAAGTTGGCTGTTTTCTCCTTGATGGTAGTTGCTGAATGATCTCTCCCTTATACTTATTTCAACCCTTAAACTTTTCATTGTATTTTGTCTCCCTTGTGCAGCTGTAGAGGGGAAAAATAGAGTGGTTTTGGTCAACATGAGGATGAACCCAAACCACAAATTATATAAAATAATTCCCCATTATATTGAATTGCCTCAGTTTGCAAGATACTGAATTCACTGATATGTTCTATTTGCTGTTAATTAGGGCTGTGCTGAAATATGTTATAAAACTCCACTACTTGGCTGAGGAAGCCAAACACTGGGGACTGAGTTACTTAGTCTATTAATATTGTATTTCCAGTGAGTCAAATTCACTCTTTCACAGAGCAGAAATATGAAGAAAAGGCAGCCTGTCACTTTAGGGTTTCCTAATTGTCTATTCAGCCCCCTTGATGGCTGCATCTAACATCCCAGGTTAAAGTAATGGCAATGATGCATCATCCACTGGTCACTGCTCTTTTTCCTGGAACCAGGCTACTTTTCTGTTTCTCCATAATAGACCCTCACATGACAGACACAACAATTTTAAACACCTCTTATGTTTTAAAATAAAAAAGACATTACTCAACCCTGAAACTTATTCTAGTGAAGGTTTTAAACATGTGAGAAGGACTGACAGAGCTGGAAACCAAACTCCTATGTTCATAGAAGAATACGTACCCAAACATGCATGAGTCCAGTTGAGTCCATTTGCATGAGTCCATTCCTAATCGAGCCCTGTCTGTTTGCCTTAACCTTTATCATAGAATCATAGAATAGTTTAGATTGGAAAAGACCTCTAAGACCATTAAGTCCAACCACAAATGCAGCATTGCCAACTCCACATCTCCACATTTTTTGAAAACTTCTGAAGAGCTTTTATCAGATCTTTGAGAGCTTAGAGAGTATGGTTTTACCAATTACCATGGCTTTATATCTGCCCCAAGATTCTGGGTACTTGTGCTAACTGAGAGAAACAATTTGCTGTTCAATGGTGACATCATCTGCATGGAGTGGGTCAAGAAAATATCTGATCTGAACTCAGTCTCAAAACACTGAGATAAAAGACCCCATAATCCATCTTTTGAAATGAATGTAGATCAAGTCACCAAACACTGATGTCTATACTGCATCCTCAGTATCTGTATTTGTAAGTGTCTGAGTAAACTAAGGAAACATACTCCAACAACTTACAGTTCTGACTTGGGCAGCTTTCCAAGCCAACACACACCCTGAAAGATTTTCCATCCATCCTTATCTCTACATTTGTAAGCCCTAATCTAGCTAATTTAAACAGTTTTGGAACGCGTGGGTAAACATAAAATCAAATGACATTGGGATTGTAGTATGTTGTGTAGTGTAATTTTGCACCTTAAAGAAGATTTTAAAATGATAATGAATAATGAAGTAAAAAGCATAAGTGATGAAAATTCCAGTAAATTTTCTCCAGAAAAATATCAATCAATTTTTAGCAAGACAGGGACATTTTTTTCCCCTTTTATTGTTACATCCATCAAGAATATACCAGATCTATCCACTGCTTGCAAATGTCCATGTTATCACTCACAGCTTCACATATTTCAGTTCAATGTAAAACAAGGACTGATTTACTTCTGATGTAGAAAAATGGACAATTCTTTTTAACAAAAAATGGTATTATCTTTCTTAATAATTCTCATGCTATTCAGCCGATTTTTTAAAAAAACTATGGACTGATGTACTGTGGTCATTCTATTTCTTCCTCTGCTTCATGTTGTTCTTATGGAGAACAGGTAGATGAAAATTGTTTTTCATATGATGTTGTCAGGTAGTTTTAATGAACATATATGAGAAAAGTGAGAGGAGGAAGAGATTGGAAAGCTTACTTATTTGGAACTCAGTTCTATAAGACTGTTATTGCTTTCTATTCTTGTTTGTTCTTTCTGTAATATGAATAATGACATGCCAATTGTGTATGATTATATATAGTTATTTATGGAACCAGATATTGCCTCTACACTTAATTATGCTTTTGCCTGTGAGGTAAGAATTCTATTGCCACTGAGGTGTTTAATTGAATCTATTTTTGTTTCCTTTTTTTTTTTTTAATTAGTATGTGTATTGACAGCTAATTTGTTCACCCCTCTGTGTTACTCTCCCAAACTTCTTTATATGACAAATCTTCTGGTAACCAAATATAACTAATGTAAAAATCTTATAAAATATTATATATCTATAGGTATGTTTAAAAACTATAAAAATACATTATGTATCTATATGGCATCTATATCTTTAATAGATATTTATATACTTATATTATATAAATATTTTAAATATTACCTCATAAAATTTAAATGTTTATAATCCTTATTACTGCTAATTATTTATTTTTATTCCAGAAAACTTTTTTTTTTGTCTGTTTTCCCAAATAGATCTATCAACTGTAACCAAATATTGAGTCCATATTCAGGTGCATGTGTGTAAGTATATACAGGACAATATTTCAACAGGAATTTCTGTAGTTATTGTTCAGTGTCAAGTGATTCTGAGATACAGACATCTCAAACACCACAAGGTTCGGCAAGTTTTGTGAAAATAGCTATCTGCCTAGAAGAAAAAGATTTTTGCCATGGAAAAGTTAACTATTCTTTGTTTGACTTAGGATAAGTTAGATGGGAAAGAAAGACTTTGGAAGCCATGGAAATTATCATGGAGCAAGTTTTTTGTCTTTGCTTTCTTTTGTGTTTTGTTTGGGGTTTTTTTGTTTTTTTTGGTTGTTGGATTTTTGGTGGCTTTTGGATTTTTAGTTGGTTGCTTGGTTTTTTGGGGAGGGGGTTAGTAGGTTTTGGTTTTTTTCAGGGCTTTTTGTGTGATTGGTTTTGGGGAGTTGGGGACATTTTGGGTTTTTTTGCCCCTTATTTATAGGAAAGAATAAATTGGTGCAGTAGAGAATACAGAATACATTCATTCCTATGGTCATAAATATGCACTAACAATATCAATGAAACATGAAAGGATATTAATGCATTAGGGAGAAGGGATTTCTATACTAGTGTTCCTACTAAAATTGAATGTGTACTTTTAAGCATTATTTATCTACTTTGATTTGTATAGTCTAGATAAAAGCCGTTTTTTCAATGCCTTGGATGAGCGTACTGGTCCCTTCAAATTCCCTCCATTCCATTTCTCTAAAGCATTACCAGAGTTCAAAAAAAAAATTATGTATGTCAACATTAGGATATAAAATTGAATCACCCCTTTAAATCTCCAGGGTATCGAAGCACATCTGCTTGTCTTTAGAAGTTTCCCATAGGAGAATTTCTGTGTTGTTTGTGAAGTTCTCTCTGACAGCCAGAGATACAATAAGTATCTCTGGATACCTTACTTGTGTCCGTAAGGTAAGGTATGCATTATCTAAACTTAGGGAGACAGAAGAGATATATCTCAGGAAGCTGATGGTGGATTGGAAGCCAGTGTGACTATGTGGGGAAAGAAAAGAAATCAGAAAAAAGCTTACCAAAGCAAAAGAGGTGACACAAGGGTTCCATGCTCTAGAAGATTTCACATAAAGAAAAGAGAATTTCTCAGACTTCATGCTGTGGAAAAACTCATGAAGTTCTGAAGGAGGATCCTGCAGGATTCTCTGTGATAGCTAATGCAATCAGAATCAACTCACTAGACCCACATTTTTAAATTCCACCTATAATTAATTATACATTCAACTCAAAATGCTAAAACCAAATAGATTGTAAAAAAGAAAAACAGAGACATCCTAGGGGGTATTCACATAAACTGTTTTATATTTGAAGGAATGTATTTTAATTAAGGTGTTGGTTTAATTAACAGAACAGCACATTCCACTTCATCAAGACGTTTTCTGGTGGCATGAGATCTTGCATATGCCCATAAGGCTTGTAGAGTATGTGGTCCTCTCCTGCTAGGAACCTTATCTGCTTTTCAGAAAGATAAAGTGGTTCTTTGCACATAACTGAATTACCTTCCTAGGGTGCTCCTTTTTACCTTCTGTCACAGCCTCTTTGCCTGGAAAAAGAACCTGAAATATTTTTAACTTTCAGTGGATTTTGAAAATTGATCTTAGTGGATCATGTGCAAGAAGAGAGACATGTACCCTTTGAAGGTCATAAAAAGGATATCTGAATGTTTAGCTTTGTCATAATTAAATGAATTTTCTCCATCTAAGAAGGAGTAAAAAACCCCAAAAAACAAACACTCTTCTGTTAAAATGACAGTCCATATTATAACTTTACATGCTTTGCCAAAGGAAAAAACTTCTGTTAATGCACAGTGCACCTTAGCTCTCTGGTGAGCTTCCCTGGGCTTCTGCCTGATTTCACTGCAAAAAACCAAGTGTATAAGGTGAATAATCCTTCAGGAGTTTTCTCAAGGCCAGTGTGATAGAGTTTCCACCATCCAGTCATCATCTGTCCAGCAGTTTCAACCTTGTTCTTAGATCTTGAAAACCATTGCATGGTGTCCATTATGAGAATATATTGAGACAACTAAAAGGGATTTCTTATTTCAAGTAACCGCCAACCAGAGTGCAGGACAAGAGAAAGGAGATGTGTTCAGCTAAATGAGGGAGTTCCAAGGAAAGAGAAAGTATGATAGAAGCAATCAAGTTAGTGTGACATCATTCAGTCAGCAGAAGGAAGAAAATGCTGTTGTTTGGCAGATATACATGAAAAAATTCTCTCAAGCATGGAGGATATGGCAGAAGAAATTATGGATCACACTGTTTAAAAATGAACCAAAAATTTAAATTTCAGTGATAAAACTTTAAATCAAACTTTGAATAAAGGACTGATAATTCAGCTGACAAGGAAGAGGTCAAAAATTCTGTGAAAAGTAGAGGCATCATGCTTGACCAAAATTAGTGGACAGATCCAGTGAATGCAAAGAAATATATAAAAAAGTGATTTTGCAGAATTCTGATGTAGCAGGTGTTGGATGGTGTTGCTTTTGATATAGTAGATGTTGAAATAATTGAGATGTGAGAAGAAACATGGACAAATGGTTTAGCTTTATAGATCAAGAAAAATTATTTTATTTCACAATGGATAAAGAATTGTAATTGTCATCACAGTTATCAGAATGTAAATAGGAAGACACTATTGGAGCCTTGACCCAAGGAGTTGAATTTAAACTGAGGTTGTAGCAGAAAAATGTTTGTCATGATCAAGAAATGGTGCAATAAAGAACACTTTGAGGAAGAAAAAGGACATTTATAGTTAAGCAAGTTGAATTTGAGCCACTAAATAAATATGGACAAGGAACTGTCAAACAAATTAAAAATTTACATAGCTGATGATTTTACATTGTTATTTCTCTCTTCAAGTGTATATTATCACAGAACATTTTAGGTTAGAAAAGAATCTTAAAGTCATTGAGTACAACCTTTAACACAGCCAAGTCCACCACTACTCACATCTTTAAGTTCCAGATCTACACATATTTTAAATACCTCCAAGGATGGTGATTCCACCATTTCCCTGGGTAACCTGTTCCAGTGCTTCACAACCCTCATATCCAATCTAAACCTTTCCTGGCACAACTTTTGGCAATTTCCTCTTGTCCTATAATTTGTTCTTTAGGAAAAGAGACTGCTCCTCACCTTGCCACAATGGTCCTTCACGTAGTTGTAGTGTGTGATTAGGTCCACCTGAGCATCCTTATCTCCAGGCTGAGCAACCCCAAGTCCCTCAACCACTCATAGGATCTTTACCAACTTTGTTTCTCTTTGGACACCCTGCAGTCCCTCAATGTCTTTTCTGTAGTAAGAGGCCCAGAGCTGGATATTCTTCAGTCTGTTTTGATAGGGAGATATTCTGTTACATAGACATGCTTTTTCCTTACCTTTTATACACTTTTTGTGGTTTAGTCAAATCATTTAAAATATCTTCCCCAGAGTGGTTTTCTTTCATGAGGGAAAAAAAAAAACAACAAAAAAAAACCCGCCCAAAAAAAACCCCAAAACAACAACAACAAAAAAAACCCCAAAACAACAACAACAAAAAAAACCACCATGAAATTACAGTAATTTAGGAAAAACAGAAAATAGATGGAGTTTGCTTAGCCAGATCTTTAATCTTTGGAAAGAGTGCACATGAGAGAAGATGCAGGAAGTACATAAAGAATGGTGAAAGAAAGATAAATCCTCTGATGTGACTAGCTTTGTCCTCATAACTACATTTTAGATGAGAAAAACAATGCAGTCTACACATTTTAGAGCAAATCACCAACACCACATCAACAGAAAATAAAAAGAAAATAAAAGCCTAACTTTTATTGCACTATGTTTCCTCTCAGTCAGAAAAAAATTCTATAGAAGTGTGCAACAGAGTTTGCTACAGCTCCTCATTATAACTAATAAGAAATGCTAGCTAATGGTGGTGAGGATCAAATACAGTATCTGTTTAACAAGCAGTAAAAAATAATATGGTTTATGATGAGGCAACACTTGCTCATTATATCATAATCATCAGGAAATAAGTTAATAAGCTATTTAATGGATGAAAACCATGTTGCTTTGAAAAGTACTGTGATATGACTACCAACAAATAGTATATGATTTTTATTTATCAATTTCTTTCACATTAGTTGTTAAAAGGTGTGTCAGAATCAATTGTGATTTAGGAGTGCATGCAGTGCAGTGATGGGACAAGCCACTGAGCATCCTTGTAAAATTGCACTTTTCATCAAACAGTAGAAATTGTTTTCTTTTCAGTGTTCTAAATATCCCACTATTTGGTTCAAATCTCCTTGTGATACTCAGAGATAAATAAAAACATTTCTAGGGATTGCAAAACAATAGGGTTCTGTCAATCATGATATTTTTTGATGCTGAAGAGTATCCAAGCTTTGGCTAAAATACTGTTTCATACTGGTGATTCTGTGACCTATGATTCTATTGTTTTTGTGAAATGGGACAACTTGTGACCTGTTAAGAAAAGCTCAGCTATTTGATACACTTAATGTGCTTCTTTTGATCACTTATGTGACACAATTTTTTTCCTAGTCCATGTCTGAAAGATTCCAAAAGTTCCCAAGAACTTTCAAGATAGCTGTGTGAACACTGCTGATGTGGGTTCTTGTATACACATAGATTTATGGGAATCTTTTGCAAGAATATCTTGCGAAGCTTCAGATATGACATTATATTCTAGGATATAATTAAAAAAAATAATTATTTTTTCTTTTGGTACAATTCAGAATTATGTTTTTGTGTATATGTTTGTCCTCCTCAGTTATTATAAATATCCACATTTGTTCTTATGTCTCTTAAGAATATTTTTTGTGGCCAATTATGTGAAAGAAATTCAGAGGTAAATTAAATCTCCAATGTGTGGTTCCACTTTTAATATATTTAACTGAAACCAAAATTTAAAAGGCAACTCAGGGGTTCAGCTCAACTGAAATCATAGAAAGAGCTGCTGAAATAAAGAATTCTGCAAGGCTGTAAAGTAAATGTTGATCTCAGAAAGTTTTCATATATATATTTTGGTTGTTCTTTTGGCTTCCCCTGATATCTTTATAAACCAAGTCACTAAGCATGACACAACACTAATGCACTGAAAGTTATATCTTCATGGAAAGTTTATCAATGTAGAGATATAAGCTCCTTACTTCCAATTATTATATAGGAGTTTTACAATAGATATTAATCGTCTTCATTTCTCCTTGGAGAAAAATACATTTACTTTCCATTACCTAGTTTACTAGCCTTAGTGATATGAGTCAGTTATCTTCCCTTTAAGTTAGTGTAGTTTATGAATGTTAGATTTTATGCCTTGAGTATTTTTATTTTAACATTTTAAGCGTCTTTCTATACGCTACATTTTATCAAAATATGAAGACCCAGTACTTAAAATTCTATGAGGCAAACTACTTATAACACATCTTAAACCTGAAATCTAAAATGCAGTTAGGTATATGCTAGATAATCATACAAAAGTTCTGATGCTCATTTTCTCTGGCCTTTAAAACGTCTGAGTTCATTCACCTCTGCACTGGACACCTAAGGGAACCTAAGACAAACTAAGCTCTTGTTCATTTTTTCTCTGCTTTTTCTTTTTTTCTGTATAAGAATAGATCTCAGTATTGAAGTATCTTCTAAATCAGAAGGCAATGCTGTGCTGTTTCTGAGGAAGTCATTGCACCAGTTTTGGAGTTAAGCCTAATATTTCAGCCTGCAATTTTTGATTCTTCATGAATCAAAAATTATTATTTCAAGCTTTTTCCTCTTTTCTCTGGCATAGATGCATGGGTGCCACTAGGCATGATGGTCACTATAACAGATGTCTTTCAGTGTACTCTGAGGGTCAAGGAAATAGAGTAGGAAACACCACTGAATGTAGAGGTGAATGGTGATCCTGATGAAAAGGCTGAGAACAATTTTTGCAGTCAGGCAATATTGTCAAAGTAGATACAGATAACATCACTCAGGGGGAAAAAATTATTTATTAACATTAAGAATGATGTGCTGAACACATTATTCCAAATATATATTTAGGCCTTTAATGGTTAAATTTAGTACAGTCAAACGCTGAAAACTGATTTCTTACCTGTTAAGACTAATAATATTCAAACATGCAATCTGTTCTGGTAGACTAAGAAGAAACAATTTTTTTTTTTTTTGAGGATTGAGACAATCCTTTTTTTTATTATTATAGAAATATAATAAGAGAAAAATGCACCTAGAGGGAATATCTGTGCTGATTTTCAATTAGCTCAATCAATCAGAATAAACATGATTAGTCAGAATAGGTTTACAACCCTGATCATCATTTATCAAATTCCACAGGGGAATATTTCTGCCTTTATGATGCTGGTAAGTAAACTATGCATGAAATAATAGATTTCTTCCTGTGTCTGTAAGCTAGTTAAAAATCAAAAGCATTCTATAGGGTCATCTAAAGTTGAAGTTATGTCCTCCTGAAAAAATTTTTAGTTCTCTCATGGCTTTGTGAGGTTTTGTTTATGTTTTTGTTGGTGGTGATTTGGTTTAAAGAACAAAAGACATGTTCAGAAGACTTATTCTGAAAATTTATTATTTTCTCAGACTCCTTGAAGGATACACTTAATCTGAGTGTCCTTGCATGCTGAAGGGCAGGAAAATAGATAATGGACACTTGTCGGTTGAGGATTCTCAAAGAATGTAACATCAGACAAAGGAATGTAGATATAGAATATCTATTGACAATTTTCTTACTCCTGGTTTCATTAGAGAACTTAGTGGAGGTTTTAACCTTCAGAAAGGCAAATATCAATTGACTTTTATCTCACAAGGATTTAAAGAAAATTCTTTTTGAGTTGGTCCAGATGACATTTTTCCTTTCTGTGTTAATCCAAACATTTAACAATATATCACTTAAGACAAAGGAAAAATATCCCTGCAGGTCCATTTCTTTTCTTCTTTACACAGATGAAACTCCTATTGACTTCAGTGGGAATTAAAGAGGGTGAAACGCAAAGGGAAATTTGATGATGTATGTGTATGTCGAAGCAAGAATGGCCATCTGTTATAAACTGTAGTATTAATGGCCTTACCAGCTCATGTCTGGAACCTGAAAGGATGATATAAGTGTTGCTACTTTTAACTGTGTCCCTGTGGTTGTGGTATGTTTGGTTGTTTTTTTTTTTTTTTTTTTTTTTTTTTTTTTTTTTTTTTTTTTTTTTTTTTTTGTTGTTTTTTTTTTTTTTTTTTTTTTTTTTTTTTTTTTTTTTTTTTTTTTTTTTTTTTTTCTTTTCCGTGGTTTGGGTATTGCTTCATTTTTTTGTTTGTTTATTTTTTTGCTTTGATGTGGGTTTTTTTGGTTCTCCTAGTAGGTTCAACTAAATCATGCAATCTTTTCCCATTCTTCCTCTTGAAGAATGGAGTAGCACTGGTATTTATCATTTAAATAATTTTATCTTGGAGCTTAAAAATAGCTAAAAGTGTTTCTCCTTGAGCAGGTGAAATAAAGTTATTTCTTTTGTAATAGGAAACCAGTTGTTTAAGTCCAAGCAGAGATAGATTACTCATGGGGGCACATAATTAGCTTCATATGATACCCTTAAAGTGCACTAGCTGGAATGGTATGCATGTCATTTAAGCACTGCACTGGAACACGTTTGTATTGGTTTGTTTGAGTTCAAGCACTTTACTGGAAGTAAGGGGAGTGTTTCATGACCTTTGCCTCATCTGGAAGCCCAGAAATGGTTAGTGAGAATTGTTGGTAGTAGAATTAACAACTAGCGGTCATTCTTCTTTCGTACAATTCATAAGGTTAGTGTTTTGGGAGGAGAGGGTCTTGATTTCAGGTCCCAGGATTCCTTACACAGGGGTTTCTGCCAGATTCCTTACACTGTGTGCCACTTCTGACAATATATTCATGAACATTCAAAACAGGACTAAGTGTTTTACAGCTATCAAGATTGCTTCCTAACATTTGAAAACAGACAACTTATGCCAATCACAAATACTTGGGAAAATGTCATCCTTGAAAATTCAGCTTCATGAAATGTAATAGAGACATGAAATATACACTGAAAAACTGTTAAATAAAATTGCTCTTTCTGTAATGTGGAGAAAATAAAAACTGACAAAGGTTGAGGCATAAACATCAAAGAAAGAATCTAGTAAAATTATTTTATTACACAACACTTTTAGTTCCAGTAGAGTTTAGTATATTTAGCAGAAAACATAGGAGTTAAAAATATTAAAAAAAAAAAAAGAAAACCAGAAAAAAATAGGAATGCAATCTATTACTTTTTTATATTATAATGTACATTCACATAAAGCATACAGTTCCTCTAACCCAGTAGTGAATATCTGGCAAGATGGAAGATGATTATTGCAGTTATTGCAGTTACTTTTTGGAACAGCTATTTTAGCCAAAAATGAAAGTGCTATTGCTGCTATAATGAAAGCCTATCATACCCACATCATTGACAATACAGGAAGGTGGGAGTATTCATTTCATGGATATGAAATGGTATATTTATCAGTCATATCTGAAAAATTGAGCAAGGAGTGCTCAAGTTATTCATGGGACCAAAGAGTATGAATGTAAATATATATTGCACTATACATATCTATATGTACACATTTATTTAAAACCAAGAACATAAATTAATTCTATAATACCTGTGAAAAAATGTTCTCATAATGAAATAAAAAGTCCATTGTTTTATGTAGTCAAAATTAAACCAGACTATTAACTCATGACATATATCTATTGACCATTAGTAGAGTGGTGGGGAATTTAGGCACAAATACACAAGTGAACAGCAAATTTACAGAACTATATGGACTTTTATGGAATTTTTTTACATGTGTGAGTTTAGAATACAAAATAATAAGAAATAACAAGAAATTGTGTGGATAGTTACAAAAAATTAGTGGACTGTTTTACTGATGCAATGATAATAAAAAGAGGTTAATATCAGACCTGACTAAAGCAAATTCCCAAATAAAATAGGAAATGGTTGTCATGTAACACTATCCCTGCAAATCATCATCTCCTAGCTCATTTTCACAGCATTTCAACATATGTTGTGTTTAGAGGGTTAAATTGTAATCACCACACAGTAGTTAAGCTCAATGGAAAAGCAAATTTGAACAAAGAAAATCAAGTTTTCTTCTGAATTTTTGCCTCACAGCTAGGATCTGTTTGAGCCAACATATGAAATATTCTGTGATTAGGCCCCAAAGCACTAAAATACCAATTAATTATGATGATTAGATATGTCTTCATTAGCAGCCTATAAATAAATCATACACAGCACTGCACAGCCGGTATTGCTACTGTGCTGAAAAGAAAAAGAAAATCCTTTAGTGCACTATAATATCTAATTAACTTTAAATTTTGTTATAATTTGGCATTTGTACCATATTACAGAATCTTGAATATTTTCTTGTTTTTATATAAACATGTATTTTCAGACTTATAGATGCTTACTAGGATGTATAAAATATCTACTTCTGCTGCATGAAGAAAAGATCCTCAGTTACAAGACCATTTTTAAAATTGTTTTGATATTGATATTAATACAAGGATTCACTTGGCATAAATATTTTTGTTAACATGAAACATTCAACTGAATGGCTTCATCTTGATATACTCTCCTCTCCATCTGATCTATATAAAT
Source organism: Hylia prasina (assembly GCA_013397195.1). Taxonomy (NCBI): domain Eukaryota; kingdom Metazoa; phylum Chordata; class Aves; order Passeriformes; family Sylviidae; genus Hylia; species Hylia prasina. The sequence continues at coordinate 1,068,293 of VYXD01010674.1, forward strand.
CATGTTTCATCCATTTCTGGGTGGTGAAAGAGAAGCATATGGCACATTACTAAGCTGATGGTTGAGTGTGGTCTCCATTAACAAGTAGTACAGCCAAACAGGAGTGAATCTGAAGACTGAAAAAGCTGAAAATGAGGGGGAGTTACTTTGGCATAGCTTTAGTCTGATCTGGGGTGTGGGTACTCAATTAACTGTTGGATGATATTACATGTGGTTCTGGAGTACATAATCTGATTTAAGTACCTACAAGAGCAATCTTGTTCATGAGCTCTGAGACCCTTCCACAGTATGAGTCAAGGGAAAAAGAATTGCCCAGGACCTTTATTGATGATCTGGATGAGGAGATTGAGTTAACAGTCAATTTGCACACAACACCAAGTTGGGTTGAAGTGTCGATCTGCTGGAGAGCAGGAAGGCCCTGAAGTGGGACCTGGGTAGGCTGGACTGATGGACTGAGACCAACAGCATGAGGTTCAACAAGACCAAATGCCAGGTCCTGCAGTTTGGCCACAATAACCTCATGCAGAGCTACAGACTGGGGAAAGAGGCTGAAAAGTGTCCCAGTGGAAAGGAACCTGGGACTACTGGTTGGCAGCCAGCTGAACATGATCCAGCCATGTGACCAGGTGGCCAAGGAGGCCAGTGACACTCTGGCTTGTACCAGAAATAGTGCGGCCATCACTTCCCTAATTCTTCCCCTTTACACAGCACTGGTGAGGCTGCGCTTTGAGTTCTGTGTCCAGTTCTGGGCCCCTCAGCTCAGGAAGGACACTGAGGTGCTAGAGCACAGCCAGAGAAGGGAAAAGAAGCTGGTGAAGGTGATGCCTTAAGCTTTAGGTTTCATATTTTCAGATTCTGTGCTGCATAGGGGTGTAGTTCTGAGCCTCACATTAAGAGCTAGTGAGCTCCCTTCACAGAGCAGGCAGACAAAACAAGTCCTTTTCCTGCTGAGGACCAAGGACAAATTTCAGTCCAACAGCAAAACAGTGGACTGAAGAGAGAAAACAAGAAGGATGAGACCTCACAACCTGAAGCTGTAACTGGACAATTAAACCCCAATATGCAAATGGACCAAAACTTACTAAAATGTAAGACTTTGTGACTGGTCAGCCATTTTTGTGACCATTCTTAGTCCACCCTGGGTGTAGCCCTGGTCAGGCTCCTGTCCTGCCCAAGGTGGATCCTGGAGAACTTTTAATAAATACCTACTTTATCCTCTAGCTCTGTCCAGTCTGTTTCCCAAGGCGTTAAAGGTTCTGGAGTATGTCATGTGAGGAGGCAACTGTCAATAGGACAAGAAGACATAGACTTAAACTGCAGTGGGGGAGGTTTGGGCTGGGCATTAGAAAGAAATTCTTCACAGAAAGGGCGAACAGGTATCGGAATGAGCTGCTGAGGGAGGTGGCAGAGTCACTGTCCCTGGAAGTGTTTAAGGATAGACCGCCCCTGGCACTCAGTGCCATGGTCTAGTTGGCACAGTGGTCTTCAGTCATAATTTGGGCTCCATATCGCAGAAGCTTTTTGCAGCCTAAATTCATTCTGTGATTCTGTGAAGAAGGGATACTAGGTGCCACCTTGAGGAAAAGGGGATAGAAGAAAGATATCTACTTGAACATTAATCTAGATGCACTCTGTCAATATTCTTGTGCTCACCTAATAGTTTGTGCAGCCCTGCAGCAATCCATTTATCTCCAGCTTTTCTAACATGCCACTCACCATGATACATAGCTGTCATTAAGTATTACAACATGTCTACAGAAAACCATACTTAGCTTGTATACATTTCCAAACCAACCCTGAATTTAATCAATATCTTCAATAAATTTAATTCTGTAAAGCAAGGTTCTTTTTTTAATTTGATTCAGATGCTAAAGTTAGCTATGTTTACATGAAAAAAATGCCAGACAATCTGAGAATAAACAACCTCTAATCTCTTCCCTTCTATTAGTAATTATTTCTTGGTAAGACAAAATCTACTGCTCAATTACTAATAATTCTTTCACTTTTCCATCACACAACTTTATGCTGCAGAGGTGTCATTATTTTAGGTTTGGTCATATCATCATGAATTCTCCTACTTGACTTCTGCCTTACACTTCTCAAAGCCTTTTCTGCTTCCTTTATCGTCTTCCACAACAAACTTGGCTTGAGTAGAAGGTAATCACCATTTTCTAGTTTCTGAGTAACAAAATATCTGTATTCCCGTTCCCTCCAATTTCAATAACTTTTACCTCATTTTTCTCAAAGTGGCAGGCTTTGAGAGTTATTCACTTGCTTTGACTTTCTAAGTTTTAAATTTTAAAGATATTTATACTTTAAGGTTAAAGTTTTTGGATGTCCAATTACAAATGAGATGGAAGTACATTTTCTTTTCTTTTNATGGAGGCCTTTTAACATCTGAGGAAAGACAGAAAGCCTTCCTCTCTAGCTATGTAACAAGTTCCCACTATTTCCAGCTCAAAACTTCGAAAAAGTCTTCATTCAGTGAAAACAAACAAATTATAATTGAAGAGCATTTGTGTCAAAAACAATGATCCTGAAACCTCACTTTCAACTGCTGAGAATTGCCTAAACTGTGTAGATACACTAATGAGCTGTTTTTTCATCTGATTGTTTACTTTAAAAGTCTTTGGATGTTTCACGCTATCCTTAAGCACAAAATGCAATCCAACTTGACAAGAGTCAAAAGCTCTGTAAATACTCCTACTTCAAGTGAAAACTCAGTGCTGAACATAGAAAGAAAGGTTCATCTGTTGAGTGTTTTGTCAGCTAAATCAAGAGCCAGGGACAATCTATTTTCCACAAATAAAGATACAAAATTCAGTGATAGGTACATAATCATCCCATTTTTTTTTCCTTCTGGAAATACAACACAAAATTGCTTTTTTTGTATTTTCAGAACTCTGGATGCCCTCACTTCAATTGTCTTCTCCTGTTCTTTTGATTCAGCCCACGCCACCTACAGGAGAATATTTGGCTTCTTATCAGCACTCCACTGCTAGAGGCCTTTCTTATACAGGTACTGCCCACCTACTTAGGAATATGTTCTTCTACCTACCAGCATATTCAAGTATTTCTTCTCTTTAAAATTTATGAAAGACAAAAATGTAATCAATTTCATGTAGGTATAAAAAAAGAGCATAACTTTATAACAATTTGAATCAATTCAACCTCCTTGCTGGCTTTTACACATCACACAAAATTTATACTTACTAAGGAGTATACTTTTAAAGGATGGTTCTGTAATCTAAACAGTGATACAGTGTACTTGTATTTCTTTGCTTTTTATCTGGTCAGGGGTTTATTATTGTGTGGCTTTATTATAGAAGAAAAAAGTGCAGCATCACCAAGATAATCACAAGCAATGTATGTAGACATTAAAGACACTGCCACGCTTCTGCTTGAGATGGGTAAATACACTTTGTCATTGATTTCAAAGAGCAGAATTTAAGAGCATTCAGAACTACACCCCTTAAAACACTTTAAAAACACTGCCCAACATGCAATTTTCTTTTAATGTGTATTTAAAATATCCAAACAATTTTAATTTAAAGGAAATTTCTCTCCTTCATGAGACTAATCAGAAAACTGTATCCTTTTACCTCAAAACTTTCCCTAGATTTTCATAAACTAAATAATAGAAAACAATAAAAATGAAAGCGCACAGCGAGTTCAGTGAGAACATTTCCTGATACAATAGACCAAATTCCTGGCTGGTGAAAAATGGCTGAACTCTATTACAGTCAATTGAGATATATCAAGATATACCAGCAGAAAATTTGGCACACTAAATAGAGTATTAGTTTTCCTCTGGATCCAGAGATCTGGGTTTATCTTTGTTTCTGGCCTATAAGTTATATGAAAAAGGGGAAAAAAATGACTACAGCTAGGTTTCCTGCTGAACAGATATACTGTGTCTCTATCCCCCACTCTCTACAATCAATTTTCATTAGGGCTCTTCTGACTGAATTCTTCTCTTCCACTTCTGCAGTTACAATTTAGTTCTTGAGAATACAACGCTATATATTACACACATCATGCCACTAGGGATTGTGTAGGAGTCAAAATAGACCACCAACAGTTTATAATACTTTGAGAGCAATTCTAAAACACACAAACTTATTTCTCTAAACTGCTACTGATACCATTGAGAACAGATGGCATGACCGTGTTATCCAAGAAGAGTCACCTCAGCAGCTTGAGCTAGGGGAATTATTAGCTATTATTACACAGTATTACAGATTCTGTATCTCCTGCTGTAGGTTAATTTCCAGAGAAGGCATAGCTGCCATTCCTGTTTAAATCTCACATCCTAGAAGAAAATATTACACATATTATATCTTACATTACACAGATGCATACATAGACATAGAAATTTTTTTTTGTAGGAAAAGACAAGGACTGACCTCAAAGGCAAACACAAACCTCTCAGGTTATTTATGTCTTTTTCAATGTTTAGAAAAGAGACTTTTTAAAGCAGCTCTAAAAGGCATAAACCTAAGAGTTATATGAAGAGTGGCCATTTTGATGGAGTTCAGTCAGTGCGGTTGGCAGGATTTCTCTATTGTGCTACATCAAACAGTGGAAGAGGAGTGACATTTCAGGTCAAGATCTATGATGTCATCCTTTATCCCAAGGCCTTGTGTCCTTTCTCTTCCTAAGGACATTTTCTGTTAACTGTTTTTAAATGGTGTTCAGCATTTAGGATTTCATTGTTCTTTTAGGAGAAAGAAGCTGAGATGAGCAGTTGTGGGTCCCTTAGTTGTTATTGAAGTTTGAGCCTGGGTCCTCAGGACAAACCAAAATGAAGCCAAACAAAAAAGAAGAACAGTAATGTTGTAAATAAATCTACAGTTACTTGTGATGATCTGAGTTGAAATATCACTGCTAGAGAAAAACAGGCCCACCACAAGGCATAAGTGCCTTTCCAAGAGCTGGGAAATTACTGACCTTGGTTTGTTAAAGGCATTGCTTTTTGTTCTTTCTTTCTAGCCAAGATATGATATGTCATTTTAAAAAAGAATAGACTGACCAAAAAAAGTTATCAGTAAGCTTTTTTCATTTAAGCCAAAAAAATGCTGTCTTTCTGCATACAAGGAAAAAACTGCAGAATTTGCAAACATTCCTTATTTCAGAAAAATACATATTGTAAACCCTTAAACATCAATGGCTGCAAGTACCAGAATGATATGCTGTTGTTTTCTTGACTAGCCCCCCGTCTCTAACCAAAGCTTAGGTAGGATAGCTAATGAATGTATCATAAAACATCACAGGGTAGCCACTCTAAAAGACTAGGATGTGGAACAGTTTTCTTTATTAACTCTGCTTATGTTTCTTATTTCCCTAAAGTGTCATGGATCATTTCTTGTTATGACATTGCATAGCTTCCCATGGATCTGTGTGAAGAGTTTTACATGTAAAAAAAAAAAAATAAAAGCTAAACTTATATCAATGCTGGTGCCACAAAAAGTAAGAAATACATATTTTCACACAGTGCCACGTCACGATTCTGCTGAGCCAAACTGATGCCTTGATGCATAATAGGAGGAAAATGCAAACTGCCACTTTCAATCCTGGTTTCTGCAATGCTGAAGCAGTGTCAAGACCTTTATTACCCTTCAAAAACACAGATTTCTTTTAGCTAGCTTATAGATATTGATGCACATTTATGTGATACCTTTTAGAACAGTAAACCTCCTAAACAAAACCCATGGAAATACCAAGGTAAACTTGAAATGTTTAAATCACTGAAATAGAGAGTAAAGGAATTTTAATATTTTGAGGGACTTCAAGAAGTCCTGTAGTGTTTCTCTCTAGGTGGAATCAGGATCAGAGAAAAAATGTTTAGTGATGGACAGTCCACAATCTCCATAACCTGTGTGGCAAGGTAAGTACTGAGAATTTAAAAGCAAAATCTATCAACAAATACTCTGTTAACCTCATATGCTGAAAGTCACGCTTTTAAATGTTGCATTAGCCAATTTGTTTTCAATGTAGACCTATGTAACCTGACAACTGATTATGCAGAAAATGTGTCTTTTCTCATTTTGATTTTGCGCTCTTTTTAATTTGATTCCTTGGAATAACCAGATAACAAGAAGTCAGTTCTCATTTCTTACACATAAATGGTAAGTATTCTTCAAAAGACAAAAATTCTGCCTTTTCTTGTGCTTTCTCTGAAAAAAATAGGATTGAAGAATTACACAAGCATTTTATGTGGTACTTAACATATCGTGATTACCAGGAAGGTTAGCACAAACAAAACTTCATTAACTGCTAAAAGTACCTGAAAACAATATACAAGTGAAAATTTGATTAGAATTGTACTTAAAGCCAGCCCCCACAGCCTTTCCCAATATGACTTTAACAACTACTACAGAAAAGATAATTTCTGGTATATTTTCTTTACAGAGGAAAGGTAAAGGCTAACTATTTTTTTAAATTTGTCTGGTATATTAAACACTAGATCTGATTCCTTAATACATTAAAATATTACTGTCATTCTCTTAACAAAATCAGGCTTCTTAAAGAGACATTTAATCATATACTGAAGTATCCTTGTAGTCACTTAACATGCAGCATTTGACTAACCAACTTAAGTTGATTTCTTTGAAAAAGAAATGGGAGTTCTGTCATGGGAGTGCTTATGCAAGCAAGTACTCAATAATTTGGTTTCCAAATACGGCTTTTGGGAAGCATTCAAGACACTCTTTTCACTTCCGAGTAAGCTAACACCAAAAAAATTGTATTATGAAAGAAAAAAAAAAAAGGAAAAAAAAACTTATTACCCATTATCTCAACTTTTAAAATTACTCGAGAGAAAAGGAAAACAAGAAAAATAATGGTAGAGTATTTCTCTCCTCAGAACTCTATGAGTCATCTTCACGCCATGAACAAAGTGATTTTGAAGTAGATGTCCTGAAACCTGAAATGTCCTCAGTGATAGAAATTTTAAAAAACTCAAACTCTGTGGTATAAATGGTGTGTATATTCTCGATCACAATTTTGGGTCAAGAAAATAATCTGTTCTATAGAAGAGATTAAAAGTTGGCCTTGAACATTATAAAAGCTTGAAAACTTCATAGCACTAACAGTTTCTAACATGTTTTACATCTTGAACTGTGATTGGGAATTGTCCAAGGGTTTGCTAAGTGGCATGTGCAAAGGATTTCTAACAGACCATCTTGTTCTGATGCCTCTGAAAATTCCTGGAAGCTATTTAATTTATGAGTGTAGATGTAAGTTTTAATTTCATTGAAGTTCAACATTATATGCCAACGTGTTATCGCAGTATTCTTGAAGTAGTAGGAATATAAATCACTCAGCTTTCCCTCACCATCATGTGCTAAGAAATATAAGCTTGTATTATACATTCCAAACTATATTTTACATATGTTTAAATCATGCAGTCACAGACCCTTGAAATATAGGAGCATTTTTAAATAAGAAAGATACTAAAGCACCACGAACCAAACTGCAAGTGTGATCTGTGATTTACGAGCAAAAGTTTGCGTTTGAGATTCGGAGTTTATACCCAGATTGCACCAAAATGTGTGAGCTGATGTTAGGTATCTTGGACCATATTTTTTCATCTGCTAAATGGGTGTAGCAGTGCGTATCTGCCTACCTGGTAAAGATAAAGTAAATTGATTATTTGTACACTGTTGAAACATTTTCTTGATACAAGTTTAAAATTTGGATTTTCTTTCAATAAAAAAAGCTATATGCAAAAACTAAGTGCATGGATACTTCAGTAGCAGCATGATAACTCTAGACTTAGGCCCAGGTATATTCACTGAAGTAAATGGAATTATATCAAAACTAAAGTTTAGCACACCGTATTTAATGATCAGTGAAGACATTTTCTATTAAAGGGCTTCCTTATTGCTTTTTCATTGAGGCTATTTTTGGGCTGTGATTTTTTTTTTTAAATGCATCTAAACAAAGATCAGTAACTGCTAAAACAAAGATCTATGTCTCAATGAAACAACTGATTTCTGTCTCAAATTGATGTATAAAGGAGCTCCTTTGTAAGTTGGTAATTTGTTGCAGGCAGAGATATTTCTGATACTACATGGATTGCATTTCACACATTCTCTCCACATATCCAAAAAATAGAAGATCCCACGCCATCTGAGATGCTGTAACTGTGCCAGTTGTTGATTCTGGCTACTTTGGTTGATCTCCACAGAGAAAGTTTAACTGGGTAGCATATTAAGGAACTAGAGCAATGGAATGTGACGCTCTCACTTTCTGCAGGTTTTATTTTTCAATAAATCCTTGCACTACTTATTCTGCATGGATGAGAAGCACAAGACTTGGCAAACAATATCAAAGGGAAATGTAAAAATGCTCTTACAGTTCTGAAAGACGAAAAAAAATTCCATCAAAACTGAAACCAACAAACTTCCAAAAAGCAAAAACCCCAACTACAAGCCCAAAAATTCCCCATACAAACAAGAGGTTTTCCTATGCATGCTGTGAAATGATATCTTTTGAAATCTTGAAGAATTCAATTTTGCCTTTTATTTTTAAATATATTCTACCAGTTTGCTAGCTAAAAAAAAAGCATATACAAAGCACGATGCAAGTGCTTTCACATCAGATGCCAAAAAGCAGAACAAGTAGGTCTCTGGAGCAAGATCTAGAAAGGAACAAGGCTATTTTCAGTTGTGTCATCTATCCCTTAGGCTACACAATCAGGCCTTGCTTGTTCTCCTAGTACCCACGTATAGTGGGTCAGTTTTGATGGGGGATTGACTCACTCCCCTTGCAGGTATGACCTTCTGGAGGCATTTGAGTGTGTATTTTGATATGTTTAAGCACAGAATGGTCACCATGCTTGTTAGGCCAAGGTTCTGCCGAGTCTGCCCCAGTGCTAACCTGCTAGTGTTTTCTTGCAAGTGCTTCAAATGAGACAGATACACACACAGCTCTTCCAAACATTGAGAAAAGAAGGCCTCCACAGAGGGACTGAGGTACCTCTGGCCTGCTTTGCCACTGAGTTTGAATGCACCATGTGACTGTGATTTTCATCAACAATAAATATTAGCATTCACATCACTTCAGTGAACTGTAGTTTAAATGAAATTTACTATTTCCTCTTTAATGTTTTGGCAGTTTCATATTAGTCCATCTGGGCAGTTGTTTAGCAAAATTAATTACTCCATCTAAAAGTTTTATTTTCTGGACAAATTATCCTGTTTTCCTCAAACTTTCTATGCTAATCAACACATTACACAACTCCAGCAGACTCCAAGAAGAGACACTTTAAAACAAGACACCTTGAAACAACCAGACTCAGTTAAAGAGAAATCAATCATTAACCTGTTTAAAGGATAACTGTCAATATGGTAAAGGTGCCATATTGTCTAAATGCACCCTTTTATGAATTGAATGCACAAAATGTATGAAAGTAACATGCATTTGAATTATGAAATTCAAATCATGTAGAGCTAAGCCGTGGTTTCCTATTTTGCATAAGTTCAGAATCAAAGGGCCTATCATTACAACATCATGCAAATCTGTCTAACATGCAGCTCTATTTAGCAAGTAAAACAAGGGCACACAATGCCACAGAATGGTGTTGCTTCATGAATACAGCATCACTGTGCATTCTTCACACTGTATTGTATGCTGCATACCTTTTCTCATCAATTCCAGCCTGCTTACCTCAGAAGGGCTGGAGCATGTGTTGTCCAGTGGGTCCAGGTGTCTGACCAGAGAAACAGTCCTGGTACACCCTGGTGAGAGGTCATTTAGCTTCCTGATGGATCCATGGAATAGTTTGGGTTGGAGGGAATATTTAAAGAATCGTCTACTCTACTTTGCAATGAGCAAAGACATCTTCAGCTACATCAGGTGGCTCATAACCTCATCCAATGTGGCCTCAAATGTTTCCAGGGATTTGGGCTTTTTTCTTGCAGATGAGTAATCTGCAACCTGTTCCGGTGTTTCAACACCCTCACTGTAAAAAGATTCTTCCTTCTATCTAGTGTGAGTCTATCCCTTTTTTTAGTTTAAGATCATTATACCTTGTCCTACTGCAACAGGCCTTACTGAAACATCTGTCCATGATGAGTACCAAAGACAGCTGGTAACCATACATAGAGGCATTAGCATCATCCATGGCTTCCCAGTCCTAATTAGTGTTGTGATGTTATTTTTAAAATACTGCAGTCCCTGGAAAATACTGGAAGACAAAAAAAAAAAAAA
>VYXD01010674.1:1078553-1095461 GCA_013397195.1 Hylia prasina
AAAAAAAAGGGAGTGGGGGGTGGGGTGGGGAGCCTTCTGCAGGTTTTTGTGCTTCCTTGGATATATCTTGAGCAGTGTCCAGGACATACTAATGAGTCTGGCAGTGAGCATACAAATCAACATACCATTTTGTACTTGCCTCCACAAGCCTCTGCCATACATGCATCTGAAAGGTCATGGATTACACTTCTTTTGATCCTGAAAGAGGTTTTCCAGGGCATTTAGTGCCTACCTACTACCTCTGCCTAGCACTAGAAAAATGACCATTTGAAATGATGTCTCTCAAATTTGATTTTTCTTTATGTGAAATGGATAATATATCCTAACATATCCAACCCCAAGTAGTCAATAAACATGTTAGAAATAATATCTGTACATAAATTAGTAATAAATTGAAACTTGCACTAAGACTTTAAGTTGAATCTCAAACACACATAGATTTAATACTGCTTCATATATATTTTAACCCTTAAGTAAAGTATTACTTGAGTCATTTGAAAGAAAGAAAGCAATGTTTATCTGGCAATGGACTTTACATCAATAAATCCCAAAACTACTCTTGCTTGGATATTTCTGGCCTTTAATTTAAAAAAAAATATAATTCTAAGGTCATAAATGTGAGATATGTCAGAAATATCTAGAAAATTACATAGTGCTGGCAGCTTTAGGTACGATAATGAAAATGCTCTACTGCCCTTTTTTCTCCCTCAAGTTCCTCCAGCTACCACTGAAGAGTCCCAGCCCTACTATGCTTATAAAAACTGACATGATTACAGCCCCTGGCTGTTCAGCAGCTTTCTTGTTTTTACATTCATTGAAGCCTCAGGAAATGAAACGTAAAGAGTAAGGATGAAATTAGTGTCTCGTGCATAAATTGTGTACTCTGAACACTGAGTTGTGAGGGACACAAAGCTTTAGCAATACTTTACTTTCTAGTACACAGGGAAAAGTTTGTCTCCTACACACAGGTGCATCCATACAAAGGCACACAATGTTGTTCAAAACAAACACTCCAGCAATGAAGCAAGTTTCGCACATTTGTACCTTCAAAATCAGTTTTCCTTTTTCATTTATAGGGTTTTGGCACAAATTCTTCCTGAAATCACAGATCATATATCTTGTAGCCACTCACAAAGAAAATTATATGTTTTTTAAGTTTATTTAAAATATGGTTGGAGAAACAAGGAACACAGCTATCAGTCCTCACCTGTATAATGCCTAGTTGTAGGAGAAGGAAATACAGGTGGCCTTGCCCCTGATAAGTAACAGCTGTGTTAATCACCCAATACAGCCTCACCCCTGAGGAGTCACAGCTCTATCCAATGAAGTGTGATAAAAAGGAGTGGTTAGCTCATAAGGAAGAATCATGAAGAAGAAGGACCTTTGGGAAAGAGAGTTACTTCTGCAAGGTTAGTCTGGGCCTGCTGTTAGAGCCTGTTGTTGGAATCTACAGTCACAGTCTAGCTGTGTAAAAGCCTGTAGTCAGAGTCTGCAAACTCATACATGCAGTCATAGCTCAGCAGGAAATAACCTGCCGTCAGAGGCTGCAAAGGAAACCTACAACAGGAGCTTGCTGCAGGTAGAGTCAGTGAATAGTTGGAGTCAGGATGACTGAGCTGTAAAGAGGAATAAACCAGGACCCTTTTTGTGCTGTGATAAACAAGAAGCCTGTGTCTTGGCTCATTTCTACCCTCTGGCAAGAAGGCTGATACAACCTAGTATTTGGAGTTTGCACAGGAATGCAGGGAGCAGATATCTTTTATCCAGAGGGCTTCAGACACATGTCTTCATGGTTTCTGCATCTAGAACTTCAGGGAAGAAGAAGGAAAGAAGGAAATCATGCAGAAATATTTCAGTTGTGCAAAACATTTTTTAGGCTTCATTAACTGAGAACCTTAGGATCCTAGAATCCTGGTTTGGGTTGGTGAAAATATTTAAAGATCATCTAGTCCAACCCCCTGCAATAAGCAGAGATGTCTTCCACTAGACAGGCTGCTCAGAGCCCCATCTAACCTGACCTTGAAGACTTCCATGGTTGAGGCATCTGCCATTTCTCTGACTAACCTGTTTCAGTGTTTTACCACCTTTATTGCAAAAAAAATTTCTATCTAGTCTGAATATTCTCTCCTTTTGTTTAAAACATTTAATAATTGTCTTATCACAACAGGCCCAACTAAAAATTATTTTCCATCTTTCTTGTTGTTCCCCTTTATGTATTGGAAGGTCTCTATAAGGTCTCCTCAGACCCTCCTTTTCTCCAGGATGAACAATCTCAACTCTCTCAGCCTTTCCTCATGGAGTAGGTACTCCAGCCCTCCTGTGGACCCACTCTAGCAGGTCCATAATTTTCCTGTCCTGAGGACTCCAGAGCTGGACATGGTGTTCCAGGTGGGCTCTCACCAGAGCTCACTCAATCTACTGGCTGCATCCCTTATGCTGCATCCCAGGATATGGTTGGCTTTTTTGGGCTGCAAGTGCACATTGCTTGATCATGGTCGGTTTTTCAATTCAGCCATTTGTGTGCATTTTTTTCCTCTTCCTTTTCTTTCCCCAGTCATTCTTCCAACATCTCTCTTGCACTCCCTTTTGCTCCATATTCTATCACAAAATCCTGTTTGCTTTTCAATAGGCCTGAAAAACTCTTCTGGCCATACTAGGTATTCCATAATAACACTGTTGAAAATAACTTCAGCAATTCATTATGCATTTCCTATCCCACACTAACGCTCCTTTCTGTCTTAATACTAAGCTTTTATTTGTGAGGACTTATGGTGATCAAAATGTGTAACTGATGCATTTAAAAAGTAAACCAGCAAAATTAAAACCATTTTTTTCCCCAGTAGGATTGGTTCCTCATTCTAGTACGCACTCACACAAGTTGTTCTTCTGGTGAACATAAAGAGTAGATAAAGGCATAAACAATAAGCAGGAACAGAGACTGGAATTTTGGCTATTGCTGAACCTAGCACTGCTGACTGAAAATATGCATATCAAATGGTGTTGAACATATAGAAGTGCCTTTGTGAAGCCAGGTTAGTTGATACTTGAAAGAATATATGGATGGTATAGAAATACAATACACCCAACTCTCAAATGCAAGATACTATGACAATTGCTGCAAGATTCATTAACGCTTTGTGTCAAATTCCCAGCACGATTTCTTGATAACTCCTTTAGATTTGACACTGCACTTTTAACCTTTTAGTCTCAATACATGTTTTAGGTTAGATAGAGTTTTCAATTCTACAACCTCATATTAGACAAAATAAATTGGGCAAAGCTTCCAGTAATCAATGGGCAAAGATGTAATATTACAAATTCATACAAATTAGGATATATATATTTCATTATACAGCCAATAGTCTAAAACTGAACATACCGATTCCTATGAGAGGATGAGGCTGAGTTCAAGAGTATACACATATCCCATGTTGAAAACTGAAAATTGGAGGGAAAAGCTGTTAAAAATAAGCCCCTGCTGGGATGCAATTTCCAGAAGGTATTTATTTGACCTCTGAACTCACCTTTTCAGTCCTTCAGTTTTCAGAAAATTGTTAAACATGTTTTAATAGCATAATTTCAATGTTTTCTGTTTCTTTCCTTATTTAAATTAGAACTATATTTGCAGCATAAAAATATGCAAATACTTGTTCTAAGAATTACAGAAGAAATAAATAGATTTTCATCATATCTGTTGTTTTATTATGAATACTGTTGGCTATTAAAGAATGCAATTATTAAAAATTATAGAGATTAGATCATCTAATTATTTTTCTCATTTAAAATTAGACTCTGAGGAAAAGATAGTCTATTCTCCTGGAAATTTATGTCCATTTCAAACAAACAAAAATCATCCTTAAAAATATAAATTGAAATATGGTTATATTCTAAAAACATAAATCCCACCTTGCAATGTCTCAGAAGTTTGTAACTTTTGATAACTCTGCTGTCTGGAAAAAAATTCACAGGAGTAAAAGGAACGAAAGAGTAGAGTTCACCTTTAAATATGAGAGTCAAGATGCCCAAATTTAATAATTTAGAAAGAAGATAAAACAAATGTATGCTTCATGGCTTGTAATATCTGTACATCTAATAGAAATATAGACATTTCTTAAGTGCGATTTATCTCCTTATCTTATGCATCACATCTGTGATGAGATGAATCGGACTCTAAAGAGCCTGCCTGTCCTTTCACCTGTGCTACTGCTGTGAAGCTGAAGATTTTGATTTTGTTGAAAGTGGGTCTAGGTTCCTGAGGACTATAAAAGAAATGGCTTGAATTGCAAGAGAGAAAATATCCATAGCTAGAGTTTAGCTGCGATAATAAATCAGAGAAAGAGAGGTAGGAAGATACAAAATTAACCCTAGCTGAATTTTTTATTTGTGCTTAAAGCAGCAGAAATCTCAATTAATTATGAGAAAATTGCTCTCACTGCTTTAACTGAAAATTGGTGGAATATTTTATATTGTTAGAAGATTGGAATTTTCTATAGCATTTTTAAGAATGACATGATGATTAAAAGGGCAAAAGGGACAGAAGATTGAGAAAGTTATTTAGTCAATGCTTGCTATAAAGTCAAAGAGACAAAGGTGAGAATTCCTAGTTTGTATCTGGAGCAGCAGTCTTCAAAGCAGGAGACAAAAAAAAGGTGTTATGGGGGAATTGTGTAACAGATATTCAAAAAGTGCTACACAGGGCAGTAATAAAACATTGGAGTAGCTAAAAATTTTAGATAATGATTTTTTGAAACAAAAGTTGTTGTTGTACAATTTGTACCCAAAAATTAGTAGCTGTACTTTGGATTTCACATTATTAGTAAAGATTAATTGAATAAATGCATTCAAAATTGGTATTTTGTGAAATATATACAGTTAAGGTAAATTCTCAACCAAATTATTCGTGGTTGTTCAAAGAGAATAAAAAAAATCCACAGGTTTTTGAAGACTATTAAGAAAGAAAACTGCCGCAACTTATCAATTTGAGAATAGACTTATGAAATTAAATAATAATTTTTTAAAAGTCAAAATTATGCAGAGACGAGAAGATTCTAATAAATGTTCCTAGTATGTACTTAAAGAGATTCTGGCTGATATTCTTGTAAAGCAGAAGATGATGAAGTAGACTTTCCAGCCCATTAGTAACCAAAACTTATGCTAATGGCTCATAGGAACATCTTTAAATCAAATGCACTAGAGAAAATATCTAAGCGCCTTAAAAAAATGTGCAGCTGAATGATAAATGACATTTTAATAAATGTTTTAATATTAGAGATACTGATGCCAGTGTTTGTACAGAACAAGCAAAACAGCCCAATGTAAAATGTCCTTCATGAATTCATGGCTCAATATGACGGGTTATGCTGTAGTCGGATAGTACTTCTAGGATTTAATTTAATTACAGATGGATGAACTTCAGGGACCTGTGACATGTGAATTAGAAAATTTAATGGATCCATTTTTTAATTGAACTTTATCTTTTGTAGGAGTTTTTCTTCATTTATTGCAAAAAGTATTTTGTAGAATATTATAGGGAATTTCAGACAAAGAACAGGTACTGTCATGAGAAGAAAACAAAATTAAACTGATTTCTATGCCTGATTGTGACTCTATCTTTAATTTTTCCATGGTGACCTGTTTCCAGAGAAGACAGGTAACTGGTAGCTTTCACAGTTGCTTATGCATCCTGCTTTCCTCATTTTCTAGATTGTTTAACCTGATTTTCAGAAATGATAAAAGCTACTAATACTTAAGGCATTTAGACTAATTTGTTTTAGCATACAAATATTCAATATAGCTAAGTGCATTGAAAAATCATGTCTGAATTATCTCTAATTTGCAAATAGTTTTTATTTGTTTTAAAATATATTTTATTTCTTTATTTGTTTAATCTTGAAGTTAGTCTAAATATTGTTTAAATGAGACTGTTAGATAAAAATTACTTACTGTTTATAAAAAAAACATCAAGTACCTATGATCAGTGGCACAGAAAAAGCCAGTAAAATTGCTAGCAATTCTGTTATATACTTAGGTCTGGAAAGAAAACCAAATAAGCTCAAAACCATAATAAACTGCCCCCTCAAGGAACTGTTGCCCATTCTTCCTACTGAATCAGAAGAGGTAATCTGGAAGAACATTTTGTGACCAAATCCTTCAGAACCATGTCACTCTGAGTATGCGCCAAGAGCACAGAGTTTACTTTTGCACAGGAAACCCTCACTAACCTTCCCCAAGTACAGCCTCTGTCAACAGGGCTCTGGTAAGCAACGTGAGACTTGAGGAAGAAGAGCAGATGCTGAGCAGAACTTAAACAGGGCAGGAGAAAAACATGGGCTTTCCACCAAGTATGCTTCGGAGTTATCATTGAGTTTTGAGCAGGAGGGCTCAGCTTCCTAAGAAGACTTTGTATATAACAGCAGTTCATGATGCATCTGAATACGGATTCTTCCATCATTTTTCCTCTGTCTTGCAGACATCCTGAAGCCACAAGACAGATATCACAGAAGCATTAAGGCCACAAGGACCTATCAAATATCACAGAAGATTGGAATATATAGAAAGCCCATCAGATGACAGCCTGCCAGGTAAATTATTCTCCCATTGCAATCCATTAATTGTGATTACTAGCCCTTCGAGCTGATATACATCCTTATACCACATGTTGTTACTTCTATGTTTGTTTTTGTTTTTATTCTGAAGCCGGGCTTTGCTGAGCCTTTTTCTCATGTGGAAAATACATATTTTGGACCACCATCAGTAGCAATCCATTGTCTTCAAGCTGACAATAAAAGAAACATGAAAAATGAACTGTCACAAAGTTCTTTGCATGGTTAGTGATCCAAAAAATGCCAAAGATTTTCTGTAACTTTGAAATATAGAAAATTACTCCTTCATGAATGCTTTGTGAATGTAGAGTGAGAAAATTTATGTAAAAAATAGTTATGTCCTAAATCACTTGCAGATCTGTACCTTCCTGTCTTAATTAAAAAAAATAATAAAAAAAAAAAATTACATACCAGGTCCTAAGAAGACACTTTGTGACATAAACAGACAAACATTTGCCCCAAATCTAAGTCATGCTGATTATACCAGCAATCTGAAATAACACCATTTGGAAATATTATGTGTAATAAGAAATACTTTCAACAAACCAAGCCATTTTACTGTCACCTCTCAAAAAAGGGACATTCACATTTGCAGCATCTTAGATTTACTCAGCTTAAGGGTAGGATTTTGAAGTGTGGTGGGGACATGTGAGAAATGGGCAAAGCCCCACCTGCACAATTACCTGCAGTGCAATTCCCTTTGGCCCTCACAGATACTGAGCTCAGCTGGTGTTTTCTTTGTAGGAGGCAAAATGTTTCAGTGAGTTTGAACGTCTTGTAGAAGATCTGGGAATAATGCAATATTATTGCACAGAAGTTACTGTAAAGCTTAAGTTATCTCATAACAAGACCCCTGAGAAGCAAGATTGTAGTCCAGGTGGCACAGTTTTGAATCTTTCTGCCCAAGTTGTTACAACACAGGAACACAAGTTAAAAACTATTGTTTGAGACAGAATCTCCAGCACTGTTACTGAAAACAAAGCACAATTAAGAAGAATAAACAAAATTACCTTTATAAGCAGATAATTAAACGTAACTGTAGGAACTACTTTTAAGAGAGAAGACTTAAATGAAGAACACAATTTTTGTCTGATGTCTATGAATTTCAAAATGCCTTTACTGAGAGCTTTGCAAGAAAGTTTCATGTAGCACATAGTGCTAGATAAGGAGATTTTGTAAAAAACTGTCACAAATTCACCTTTTTGGCCAAACTCAGTGGGTAGCAAAAAATTAACTAGAAATGTTTCAAACTTAAATAACTTCCCACCAAAGATAACAAACAACAAATTTATATTATAACAAGGATCACTGAAACATATGAATGAATACAGAGAATAAAATATGAAGAGCTTCAGAAAAAAAAAAACAAACTGTGAAAAACCTACCCTAAGCAAAAGTGAAGCCCAGTCCACTTTGGCAAACTATTGATATTTAGAATGATTTGGCCTCATACATTTACAATGATTTTTTAATGAAAAAAAATACAGAATAATATATTTGACTATAAAGTATTTGTCTTACATAGAGTAAAACTGGATTGAAAGTGTGAACTCTCAGTTGCATCATCTGACCTGCAAAGAAACTTTTTGAAATGTGGTGGAAATCAGATCAGCTGAAAGTGAAAAGTAATTTTCAGAATAATCTGTTCATTCTGATCTCATTTTGAATACAATTATTTTAGGATCACTTCAATAAATATTATCTGCGGTTTAAGCATGAGATACGTTGACAAAAGAAGAAAGATTAAAAGAAACATAAGAAGAGAGAAAACTGAGCTTTACAAAAGCACATTAACCATATTTTTCAGCCATACAAGGATACTATGTCCACTCAATACTAAAAAAAAATTAAAAAGAGGCAAACAAAAAAAGGTCAAGCAAGTGAAAACAAAAACTCTCTTGGTCTATTATATTTTCTAAAAAACAAAAAAAAAAAAACAAAAAACAAAAAACTATGAAACAATACTTTCCTCTTTTAAAAAAAATGGTGTGGAAAGGACAAAGAAAATAAAATAACAGAAAAAAATAAGCTAAAAATTAAGTTTTATTTATTTTTGAGTAATATATTTCCAAAGAGTCATACATAGGCCACTAAACAAGATTTAATATATATATATGTTTATATATGTTTATACATAAAATAAAACCCCACACATATATAAATATACATATATATTTATATCAGAAATTTCTTTAAAAGTAGCAGGTGATGTATCACCTTTACACTAATCTAGAATGTTTTAGATATAGAGGTATATTAGCATATAGGTACATAGATATATAGACAGGTATATTTATTCACAAACATGAATAGGAAAGTCTGAATATGTACATACGTGTACCAAACTGTTACAGTGGCTTTGACAGTCACTCTGTGTTTTCAGTAGTTGGGTTCAGTTTAGAAATCCCATGTAAAGATGTTTCCTCTCTACAGAAAAGCTCTAGAAAGAGTACATGCATCTCATTTTCTGGAAAATGTCTGAACAACAAGTTGGAGTTGTTCAATCCTTTTCTATGTCAGTGTAAACTATGATGTATGTGTTGAAGATTAAATACACATATAATACATATTTTAAATGTATTTACATTACACAATGTATACTTGAGAACTTCAACACACATAATCAAAGGTAGACACAAATATAACACATGCATGCTTTTTAATGCTAATCATTAAATCCTTCTATCTATAGACACAAGTGTATTCAATCTCACTTGATACACAGGCCTGCCTTTTCCACCTTAAAACAAAACACAGGGGAGGGGGAGATTATTGCTACCTGAAAGAGAGCTGCTTCCTAAGACAAAGAAGGTACAATTCTTTAAAATGTTCAGATCAAAGATCCTGATAGAGCACATGAACATCTGCATTTCCTTGTGGGAGAGACGAGGGCAGTATTTCAGTACCTCTATTTTACAGACTGCTCCAGGAGATTGATAGGCAAGCAGTCTAGTCCCCCATGAAAGTCTGGCTGTTTTAGATATACATACACCTTTACATCTCTTATCTTGTTGCTTTAATGACTTGTTCTCTCTTCTCTCACTAAAAGGTCCATTAAAAGCAGCCCTATGCTGGTCACCACAATGCTTTCATTAAGTTAAATCTCCCCCAAAGAGAAAACCTGAGGTCTGTAGTAGCCTGATCCATTTATACATTATAAAGGGACCAGGGAAGGTGCAAAAGTCTCATATCCTGTACTTTGTAATGGAGAATCCAAATTTCAGTAAGAAATAACAATTCATAATATTTTATATACAGTGCACACAAACACACACAGGAAACAACCAGATGTAACAGCATTAACTGATAGTGCTTTCCAGTTTGACAAAATGAAGTTTATTTCATGATCTAGGTCACTCAATTACATATAGCAAAGATTTGCTTTAGAATTAGGCTTATTAATTAGTTATACCCAAACCAAGCAGACATGAAAAAAAGAGAATTTGATGAACCTACTGATATTTTCATTTCTCTTTTCTCAGAGAAATGTCTTTTTCTTTCTTGAATCAACAGAACTATTTTCCAATTGAAAAAGCAATGTTTTCAAAGACATTTTTTCAATTATTGTTTATTTTGCTGCTCTAATTTTGCCTTCTTTCAAATGAAGTATTCTTCCCAATTAAGCTATCTTTAGGCATAGAAGCTGAGGACATTATGTTTGTCAGGTGGGTTCTCTCAAGCTTTCAGTGGTCTGCTTTCAGTGAATGAGTGTAAATAACAAACACACTGACAGAAATGAAGTTTTAGATTCAACAGAGGCTTGACTGGCAAGGATTAGACATAAGAATATAAATTTCTAGCTTTGAAAATAATCATTAGTGATCAGTAGCAAAATAAATGCTACAATTACCCACATACTATTGGGAAAGGAAATTAGTATGTGGGAGAAAACTTCCTTCTTCCCGCAGCTAAATGATTAAGGGTAATCTAAAGCATTGCCATTTCTACTTAAGTTACCATGAGGGCACTTCATGGCCTCAGGAGAACAAGACGTTGGGTATTGCACTTCAGTTTCCATAATAAAAAGTATTTATATTGGTCAGAGTGTTTCCTCTCCTGACCTAGCTGGTCAGAAACAACAGTGACCTGTTGGATTGGGTGCAGACAAGGGCCACAAAGACTGTCAAAAGGCTGGACCACCTCTCCTATGGGAAAAGGCTGGGAGAGTTGGAATTGTTCAAGCTGAGAAAGAGAAAGCTCTAGGGAGAGTTTATATTATGAATTATTTAATTACTGGAGGGCCAGGGAGGCCTTTCAGTAATTAAAGACACCCTATAAGAAAGTTGGGGGCAGACTCTTAAGCAGGGTCTATTGCAATAGGACCAGACATAATGTGTTTAACCTGAACGTAGATTTAGATTAAACAGAAGGAAGAATTTTTATAATGTGGATGGTGAAACACTGGAACAAGTTACACAGATACCCCAGGGGTGGATACCCCACCCCTGAACACTTTGGAGATGAGGTTGGACCCAGCTCTGAGCAACCTGACCTGTTAGATGGAATATGTCCTGGTCATTGCAGGGAGATAAGACTAGATGCCCTTTAAAGTCCCTTCCAACACAAACTATGATTCTGTGGCTACATGACAGCAAGTCTTCACCAACAATATGACTTTGAGAGTTTTCCTTGCGCTCATCTTCTCCGTGTATTTCGCTGTAGCATGTGATCACAGTAATTCATGTGAGAATAATTGTTTGTGTAGTGAACTTATGATCTGGATCAGAGCATCACTCTAGTTTGAAAATTGTTATAAAATATACCAACAAATTGCCTGAACATGGATTGTTTCCCTGACTTTGTTCATAGCCCAGATGCACAAGTGGAGATGGTGCAGTAGCATCAGCGAAACATCGAGAACACCTGAAGGTGGTTGTCATGGTTTAAATTCAGCCAGCAACTAAGCACTCCACAGCCACTACTTACTGACCAACAGTGGGATAAGGAAGGAAATTGGAAGAGTACAAGTGAGAAAACTAGTGTGTTGAGACAAAGATAATTTAACAGGCAAAGCAAAAACTGCATACACAAGCAAATCAAAACAAGGCAATAATTCAGAGCTTCTCATCCATCCCCAGGAAAGCAGGTCTCTTCACATGTAATGGCTATTCATGAAGACAAATGCCATCACTTCAAACTTCACACCCATTCCTTCTTCTTCCCTCAGTTTTATATGATGAGCATAATGCCACATGCTATGGAATATCCCTTTGGTCAGTTGGTGTCAGCTGTCCTGGCTGTATCCCCTCTTAGGAGAGACAAATATTAATGGTTAATGACTCAAACAATTGTCCATTTGCAAAAGCAGCAGTGTTTTGCTGAGGATGTGCAGGGTGACCGCCCAGGGACAGAGGGGGTGAGCACAAACCAGCAATCACCAGGTTGGTGATTGGCTACAAGCTGGGGTTTGGGCCACATCTGGAAGAGACCAATAAGAAAAAAAATCCTGCAAGGTGGGATAATGCTTTTTATCATGACATCCTCCCTTACACAAATGGCTCAGGTGTGAAAACTCCCCTCTGGGGAAGTGCCTGGGACATTCACGCATAGGCTTGCAATTCTTCCTCCCTTCTGATGTGAGGCTTAGCTACACTGACATGAGAAGGAGCTGTCATGTCTTAGGAGATGTCATAAACCATCAAAGACATCAGAAAAACCTCCAGAATAATTTCTGGGGCTTTCCACAGTGTTGCAGCTAACAGTGTAAAATTCTCCCCCACAGGGAAGGTACCTGGGTGTTTCTGTGCAAACCTAAGCTATATTAACCCATTGAAATTTGTAGTTTGGGCCCCCATACCCAACAGATAAATACTGTGACCATCACTTTAACAAATGGACATCAAAATTGCAACTCTCACTGCTTAATCCATGAGTGGTGATACCTTTCCTCTCTTCTATCCCTCTCCCCTTAACATTTCTTTTTTTATTTTTCTTATAAATATTCGGAAGTGTTATATTTATGCTTTTATATTATATTCCTACAGATAATAACAAAATCAGTGGCTACATCTCCTTTCCATCAAGACCAAATTTTTGTAAAATAAACCCTATATATATTTTATTATTATTATTAGATATTTACCTATTTAAACATATATAAACATTTGTTGCAATAATGAGCAATGTAGGGACCTCAGGCATGTGCAAAGGAGTGTTCTTTATTGCCAAAAAACAGGCCTTTTTAAGCAGTTAGCCTGTTGTCAGTTTACATAGTTTTAAGGCACAACAATAATACAATAATTCAGTGTTGTTTCAATCTAATCTGTCCCAAGGGAAAGTCCAATCATNCCAATAAGAAAAAAAATCCTGCAGGGTGGGATAATGCTTTTTATCATGACATCCTCCCTTACACAAATGGCTCAGGTGTGAAAACTCCCCTCTGGGGAAGTGCCTGGGACATTCACGCATAGGCTTGCAATTCTTCCTCCCTTCTGATGTGAGGCTTAGCTACACTGACATGAGAAGGAGCTGTCATGTCTTAGGAGATGTCATAAACCATCAAAGACATCAGAAAAACCTCCAGAATAATTTCTGGGGCTTTCCACAGTGTTGCAGCTAACAGTGTAAAATTCTCCCCCACAGGGAAGGTACCTGGGTGTTTCTGTGCAAACCTAAGCTATATTAACCCATTGAAATTTGTAGTTTGGGCCCCCATACCCAACAGATAAATACTGTGACCATCACTTTAACAAATGGACATCAAAATTGCAACTCTCACTGCTTAATCCATGAGTGGTGATACCTTTCCTCTCTTCTATCCCTCTCCCCTTAACATTTCTTTTTTTATTTTTCTTATAAATATTCGGAAGTGTTATATTTATGCTTTTATATTATATTCCTACAGATAATAACAAAATCAGTGGCTACATCTCCTTTCCATCAAGACCAAATTTTTGTAAAATAAACCCTATATATATTTTATTATTATTATTAGATATTTACCTATTTAAACATATATAAACATTTGTTGCAATAATGAGCAATGTAGGGACCTCAGGCATGTGCAAAGGAGTGTTCTTTATTGCCAAAAAACAGGCCTTTTTAAGCAGTTAGCCTGTTGTCAGTTTACATAGTTTTAAGGCACAACAATAATACAATAATTCAGTGTTGTTTCAATCTAATCTGTCCCAAGGGAAAGTCCAATCATTGGCCAGAAGCAGGTGTTCATGGAATTCTCAATATCAGAAGTTAGAGAGTCTGAGTACTACAAAGCTCAGAGAAATGCTGGTATCAGCCTTCCTGCTATCCTCTTGAGGTTTAAGGATGAGAGAATAAAAATTGCTAGTTACTCCATGAGAAAATGATTGGTGATGGAAACTACTTGTAAAAATTAAAAGGAATGAGAAAAAGAAATGTAGCCATTTAAATGCTACAGTGGCATTTTCTATTTTATGCAATGCCCTTAATAGCATAATTGAGACATATACTGACATAATATATTTGGTATTTCAAATCCTGAGAAGAAATAGTATTCCTCATATGATGAAGAGTCACTGTGCAAAAGAATAGCAGGGTGTTTTGGGACACTTGCCTTTTCCAGTGCTGCTTTAGAGTATAGTCACAAATGTTCTCTGTCACATTTCACTCTGAAACAACAGGTTAAAAAAATCTCATTTGAGAAAAAAAACAGGAATATTTATCCTACAACCTTCTACCAACTGAATGCTGTTAACAGGTTCTTCACATTCAAGCTTCCTCTCTTCAGCTTTAACTACCTAGAGGATTTTATAAATCTGATAGCTAAAATAAGGATCCTTACAGGTATATTCTTACTTATAGGGTGTTGTGCAGCTTATTTCCATTTGTATTTGCTAAAGCTGGTCTTAATGTCCTGGCATTTGAGGCATCCTGTGCTTTTATAATTGCACTGAAAATTCTACTTACTGCACTGAAAATATTCTGACTATTTTGAATTTACCATGATAACTATGTTTTTTCATATTTCTTACTAATTTAATTATTTTTACAAGATTTAAGGCTGATACAAATGTCTGTGGGTGATTGTTCACAGTAGAGCCACAGTCACAGAGGATGTGCAGAGGATGGACTTGGACAAGCTACAGTTTCTGCTTTCTGGAGGAAGCCTCTCTTATGAGGGCTGAGGCTCAATCAACACATGCTGATATTTGCTCATCAGCCACAGCTATTTTTTTGTAAGCAGGAACTTCTTTTTTCATAAGGGGAATTTAATCTTCAGTCCACCATAAGACACCTTTTTTTTTTTTTTAATTCTTAGTATATCTTATTTACAAAACAAAATTCATTTGAGAGATGACTGATGAAATCCAACACATGCCTTGGTTTAATCTTGGCAATCATTGTATAGTCACTGTGTTTAACTGATTCTTATTACCCTTAATACACATTTTATGCAACAGGAGGGATGGCAGCAGGGTAATTGTAGGTTTTTTTCCTGAAATTATCCATTTTCATGAATAATTCTTACTTATCTTGCAGGTTGCTGCTTACATGCCATATTTTGGACCACTGCTCAGTTCTCAGCAGCAGGTACAAGCATGTCCACATATTTTTTTTCCCCTAAAGTTAACCATATCTATTTTGTGGGTACTGTAAATAGATGCAAGGGAGGAAAAATCCGCCTACAAGACTTTATCAGAGGAAGACTAGAGAAGTACCTCAGCACACTGAAATGCAGTCACTCCTGCCTTAAAGCTCCCACTGAGATCTGAAATCAGTCAATGCTGCCAGAAATTGATATGGAGGGAAGCAACAGTTCTCCATCGGAGAGTGAATGGCATAGCTCCCCCTCCCCTGAGCTCAGCAGCAACAGGCAGGAACTGCCTCTTGCAATAATGAGATGTTTCTCTGAATCCTGAACTCAGCAAGATCCGACAACTTCTGCCTTGCACTAAAGCTGGGAATCTGCTGAGAGGGAGCCACACCACCTCATCATGAATCTGTGGGGTGGGGGAGCAGGGGCAGGGCTGGGCAGGTATGGTGACAGAGCCTGCAGCAGCCGCTGTCATTAGCAGAAAGAGAGGCACAGACTGCTTGGTCACAGGCAGCACCAAAATCAGAAAGGAGGTGAAAGAAAGAGTAAGTGGGAGAAAATATTTTTAAGAATTACTATCATAAAGAGGAAGAACAAATTTGGAAAGTACCTGGATCACACCAGTTTATTATATCAGAAAATCTTTTTAGACAGTTTGTCAACATCATTACTGCAGAGGAGCATTGCTGAGGTGATGTAGGAGATCAGAGATCAATGACAATTTCTGAAACATTTCATTTGATTCCCCTTTCATGACTGTCATTGTTCCTCACTGACATTTAATGGACCCTATCTTTTCACAACCAGATAATCTTCATTAGAAACAAAGTGAAAACAGAAATATAATACCAAAGAAGGAACTCCAGGGGCTCAAAGAACTGTTTGACTGATGCATGTAATTGCCATCATATTGTTTTAATTTTTTTCCCCAAAACTAATATGTTGGGTTACAGCTTTAAAAATATCAAAATATGATTACAAGATTGCAAAGCATCAAAATAGTATTTTCAGATCTGCATAAGATATTTGCATGCTAAGAGTATAATCACCAGCAATCCCTTTTTGTACAAGTGGGTGTTCATATTTCCTACATACCTCTCAAACCCCATCTCAAATATTTAAAGTGCTACTTTATTCTGAATATTGGATAAAGCATATCTATAAATAAGATTTGCCTCCCAAGTTATTCATTCTTAGTTGAGCTTCACATCAACCTGTTCATTCCTTTTTTGTTAGTTTTCATTAAAAACAACTAATTTATCAGCATGATAAAGACAATTCAAGAGAGAGGGAAAAAGGCCTACAAAGCAAGACATTAAAAAAAATTATACTGGTTTAGCATATCATTATGAAATGTGCTGTTAAGTAGGCCCCAAAGCATTTATAGTCTTGTTTCCTTCCTGTCTGGCTTTAAAATATTTAAATTAGACTAGAACAACATGTTTTGAAATTATCTACCTGTCCTAGCTAAACATCTTCAAGAAAATATGTTGGAAACGCAAAATACTGTGAGCTCTTTTCTCTAACATTCAACACTACATGTTGAAATATGTAATACAGTTAATTGCCTCAAGGATTACAGCAGCAAGAATAGCTACAAAAGTTGTTAACTGAGATTACCACAAGACACTTTTTTAATTTACAATTTCCTCATGCTCCTCATGCCCCCAAAGGGCAGTTGTCCCTCTCTCCTGGCATTTGTCTATTGTCACAAATCTAGAACACAGGACCTCCCTTTCCCTTTCCCTTTCCCTTTCCCTTTCCCTTTCCCTTTCCCTTTCCCTTTCCCTTTCC
>VYXD01010674.1:1095621-1181731 GCA_013397195.1 Hylia prasina
CCCTCTCCCCCTCCCTTCCTTTTTCTTAATCTTTCTTTTCTTTTTTTCCAGAATGTGCTCCAATAGTCTTGACCCTTCCTAGGTATCTAAATTTGGGAAAGTATCTGCAATACCACAAGCAACTTATAAGTTGGATTTTCAGACCAGGTAAAATAGAGAACTACCCCTACATAAATAAAGCACTACTCCAGAAATACTTTCAAGGTTATCTGTGCAAAAGAATTACTGTGTATTTTAGGAAGAACCATTTTTCTCAGTGTCATGCTTTGCCATAGATTAATAAAGACTTCCTGGTATTTGCTAACCTGTGATTTCAAACCACTGTCATCTAAAAATGTGACCCACTTGGAACTATTTAACTGTCAAAAAAAAGTCCTATGTCTGGACTGCCTAAGACATTGTTCTACAATGACACTTTTATTTAAATAAATAAATAACTCTTATAAAGACAGCTGGAGGCTGTGAATAGCTGAAATCAACTAAATACTTAACTGTCTCTGCAAGACATTTAGGTTTTTTTAATTTTCATTGTCTAAATATCTACAAGATGATCCTGAAGCTTAGTGAATCCTGTAGTATTAATGAGGAATAATGATAAACCTATTTGTAATAAGAAATAATTCACTTTAAGCTCATACACACAGTGGCCTGACCAGGCTAGGCTGATTTTCTGTAGCTGAGAGGAGGAAGAGGAAGGAATTGCCTCACATCATAGCTAAAAATCACAAGCTTTTTGTTGCATTAAGTCAAATTAAATCTTCAGTCTCGTTCTCATTGTCAGTCCTGCTCCCCTTTCCTGAACCAAAGCCTTTTCTGCCCTTCCTAGAGCTTCCTTGTGTCTCTTCTCCTTGCTCTTTTACTTAAACTTGAAAATTCTGAGCTAGAGTCAGCAGCAGATGTGAAGAATTAAGCACACTGCAAGGAACAGGAAAAGCATTTGAACTATTGATGATTCTTTATTCTTGCCTCTCCTGTATAAATGCTTTTGGCTCAGACAAAAAAAAAAAAAAAAAACCAAAAAAAAAAAAAAGTTTTTTTCTGGATTACCAGCTAGTTGGTTGTTGAGCTACAGTGCAAAAATCACACAGTCTTTTCCCAATTGATTGAAATAGGTTCGACAAATTCCAAAAGCAAATGTGCATTATGCCTGTTCAATGCATGTGCTTATTGCATAATTTAACATGAGAACTCATTGCATTTTAAAGAACAGAAAATGGTGAGAAAAAACTTAGTGCCAAAAAAGCTTTAATGGTAAAGTCACTGAAGCTATGCTGGTCAGCTGCCAGTAGACAGAGGAGAAAGGACAACCACAACAACTTGATTTGAGAGAACTGATAGGAAGAGGCATGGTGAGGTGAGTAGTTTTGTATTTGAATTTTCTAATCCCTGAAGTCTCTATGTGTCTAACTTCATCCTCTTTATACATAGAGTTCGAACCATATTGATTGATTTTTCTTTTATATGTATTGGATCTAGTTCAAAACTGAAAGAACTCTAAGGAAATGCTATCTGATCCCGTGGAATAAAGCATATTCTGATATAGGATATATATAGAGAACAGAACCATTGTAGCTTCTACATAACTGTCTGACAAAATAAGTTAAGGATACATTAAGCCTGGACAGGGCCTCTCAGTGCAATCTCCAGTACCATTTTGTAACCTCTGTAACAATTCTGACAGAGAGCTATTTCCTCTTCTTACTGCTTTACATACTTTATTCCTCATCTTTTTCTCTGCTTTTCCCCTCTTTCTTCAAAACCCTTTTCCTTATTAAAAATTTGAAAGGAGTGTTCATAAATGTCTATCAGTTTAAAAAACAAACTTAATGATTAACACAAGTTGTTGGACAGATTAGTTTTCAGTTATGCTGTTGACTTTCTGACTTTTTTTTCAGAGAAATATAAGACAGATGAAGTCTTTAATGTTTTTGATTTTAATTTAATACTTGTTATGATGTTTTATAGTTATCTTAACAGCCAGTAAATTGCTCTTACAACAAAACTGTATAAAAAAGAGTTATATGACAAAGTAGAGGATATATTTATGCATAAAAAAATAAGTAAGATGTCATCAATGTTTTATGAATAGCTTGCAGTATATTTAGACCACACATTTAGAGAACTGATGTGCAACAAATACTTCGCACATAATCTCCTTATGCTTTCTTAATTACAGTTTCTAAAAAATACCTTCTTACTTCTTGGGCTGAAATGAGACTGAAAATAAGAGTAATGAAAAAATTCAATCTTCACTAGAAGGATAAAAATGTCAACATGGTGTAGGAGTCAAATGTAAGTTTTCAAGTGTTCAGTTTAGTCAGACTATATAGTTTCTGGAATAATTGTGCATATTCCTCTGCAAGACATTTACATGAGTTCTACAAAGATTTCTTACTAAAATACCCACACATGATATGTATAAAATCAACAAATACTATTTGAGGACTGTAAAATAGTCTACTCTGATATACTCAAAGAGTTCCACTGCTTTTGCTTACAAAAAACCCATGTTGAAAAGTAATAAGGGGATAATTTGATCATAGTGAATCAGTAGTTGAACGGCAAGAAAAGACGATATCAAAAGTTCTAGAGATCAAATCTTTATACTATAATGAAAAAAATCTCTTTATTCAAGTTCACGAGGGAACATCAGATAGCTAGAGGAAATTTTGTGTGTAGAGTCACACAACAGGTGAATGCTAAGTAATCAAACATGCCACAAAACTCTAACTCTACAAGTTTGTTTCCATAATGTGTAAAGTATAGAAATAGGCCTTGTTTTTCAGGAGATTTAAGAATTCATAGAATCCCAGGAGGCTTTGAGTTGGAAGGGATCTTAAATATCACTGAGTTCCAAACCCCCTGCCATGGGCAGGGACACCTTCCACTGGATGTTGCTCAAAAGTCTTACCCAATCTGGCATTGAACAACCCTGGGGATGGGGCATCCAAAACCTCTCTAGGAAACCTGTTCCAATGTCTTACTCCTCTCAGTGAAGAATATCTTCCTAACATCAAATAAAATGTTCTCTCAGTTTAAAGCCATTCCCCCTTGTTCTATTACTACATGCTGTTTTACACAATCCATCTCCAACTTTCTTGTACCTTTAGGTAGCTGCTCTAAGATCTCCCAAGAGCCTTCCCTTCTCCAGCCTGAACAAACCCAACTCCCTTACACTGTCTTTATAAGAATGGTGTTCAATCTTTAAAAGACAATTCTGAACACCTTGATGTGTGCTTGCATTGTGATAAATTTGCGTGATGACTGTGGTGCATTGCCTTTCAGGGACAAATACTCTTATACTCACCCACCATGGTCCTGTGTAGCAAAGGAAATGAAATATTGCTGTCACTGGGGGCACAAATGACAAGGAAAAATACACTGTATACTACTTCAGACATATTGCCATAACCAGTAGGCAACATCTTCGCAAAATTTCTAAAGCTACACCATTACTTCTCTTCTAAGCTTTTCTTTAATACACAACTGGATGTCAAAAATGTTCCTTAGGAGTTTGAATAACAATTTTAATAGAATGTGAATTAAATGAGGACAACTATAGCACCACCAAAAATTCGCCTGTAAGTAGCTTTTCACCTTTAAACATTTCTCCTCTACTCACTGTATGATTGCACTTCACTGGAAACATGGGGGAGAGAGGGAGGGAGGGAAGAAAGAGATGGTGTTTTGGAAAAGAAAGAGTAAGCTAGAAAGGGCTTATACTAAACTGAGAAAAGGTACTCAGAAAATTTAGAGTTTCAGCTGGAAAAGCAAATTAGGTGGACAGAACGTTTCCCCACTTTGTCGCAAACTCTGTTCCAGAGAATGAGTCCTAAAAGATCACCAAAATATGATGCCCTTGGAACAAAAGAGATAATTCTCCGCCCAGTGTTTCCTCAGCCTGCAACAGCAACAGAGTTGCAGATTGGGCAGACTGGTTTATGCTTATTTCTTACACTAGAAAAAAATCGTTTCCTGTTTCCATAAATATTAAAAATCATCACATTTGTTATAATAAGGGATAAAAAAAAATTAGGAAGTCTTCTTATAGAAGACAGAGTGACAAAAAGTAACAGTAGTCAAGGAAACGTTTTTAACTCCTGTTACTTTTAATGTCATATCAAGATTAAAAGTAATACCTAAGACTGAAATACAACAGAGCCTTACAGGGTTCTTTGGCAGAGATCACAAGGGCAGTCCCATTCACCCCTTCTTGCCTGGCTTGTTTCCCATAGCAGCACCTCCCTGAGTCGAGCAGGGCAGGCAGCAGCTGCCACAGTCATTCCCTGCACCCCATGCTCCCCATGACTTCCCTACAGAGTGGTGCAGATTTCCTAATGCAGTGTGGCCTTTGAACAGACAAAACTGAAAAATTCTGTATCTAGACTCCAAACCAGGCAAACATATAAAAATCTGTCCACAATTCTGTAATATCCAAGTTTTCTGCATCTGCATTTCTGATAAGAAATTACCCTGGGAATAAACTATCCACTTATTTCTGGTATTTTGATGAGGTTTTTCTCACATGCATTGATGATGAATCGTCTAGTCCCACCATACAGTAGCAGAAGAAAAAGAGCATTTTTTTGGAAGTACAAAAACCAAGACAGCAATTATTCTGCCCAAGTTCTAAAGAAAAGGTTTGTATATTTCCTCAAATAAAAGAAAATGGTCTTTACCCACTGTCCTGAAGGCTACAGCTGACTGTCATGCCTGCTACATTCTTTGTGCTTTAACCCTGGAAAATTCAGCCTCGGTGACTGCCAAGGTAACATCAGTACCACTGGGGAAGCAGTAGGAATGCTGCCCCATTTGAGAAGCAGCACTGGATCCCAACCTCTTCCAGCCTCTCGGGTGCAGAATGAAAGCAAGCCGAGTTCTGTAGGGTCCCTCCAAGCCAGGGCTCTGTGAGCTGACTCCCATCCTTATGCTTTGTTTAAAACACTGTACTGCTGGGGAGCTTGAGCCAGGCCTTGTTTTATACCACGTGCAACCCAAGGACATTTTTCCATGGAAATCATAAATTTATATGGTGTTTGTTTTAGCCCACTTATTTTAGATTCTGGAAATAGCTGTCTATACTAGAGATTTTCAAAGTGTTTTCTCAGTTAATCTGAGCCACTTCCATCTGAAAGAAGTGCTATACAGTGTAACTTCAAAACTGAGCTGGACTTTTCAACCTATAATAAAAAAAAAACCCAAAATATAAAATACCCTAAACCAGCCATAAGAAGGGAAACAGGTAAGCA
Organism: Hylia prasina; assembly: GCA_013397195.1. Lineage (NCBI taxonomy): Eukaryota > Metazoa > Chordata > Aves > Passeriformes > Sylviidae > Hylia > Hylia prasina. The sequence goes on from VYXD01010674.1 coordinate 1,100,871, forward strand.
GTCCTTATTGTACTTTCACCAGCTCTAATTGCAGCTCTGGACAAGGTACTATTATTGCTAAAAATAATACTCTTCTTTGTTTTATGTTGCTTTTATATTTGAGTCCTGACCTTGACATCAAACACAGGTTTTTTTGGGGTCGTGAGGATTTTTTTCTATTAATCCAGCTGCACTGAAATTGTCAATTTAAAACTTCTGCTACCAGCTTTTTAGTTCTGACAAAGGTTATTTTTATTGTTGGTTCTATAAAAGGTTCTATTATTTCAAATGATTAGTATAAGAATTTTAAAATGTCTTAAATTGCAGTTTTCTGGAACCATAACCACTGATGGAAAATCAGAATAAAATGTCAGAATTTTAGAACACTTTCCTTTACAAGTCTCCATCTCTCAGCATTAAAATATTTAACAGATTCTGAATATTTCCTGCAGCTTGGAGAAAATTCGGTTTTTTGAACATGGAAATTAAAAATTTGTTGAGGGGAGAGAAACAGTAACTTAGCAAAATGTATCACAAATCATTTTAAGTAACAGCACAAATAACATGGAACAGTAGAAATTAGAAGAGTTTAATAACATCAGTGGCCATTTTATGAGTTAATTGGCCCTCTGTGGGTTTGTTTACTGACCAGGAAAGAGATATGACAAAAATGATCTTTTCATGTCCTTTTAAAATGACAAAAATAAGATAATCTCCAGGTGGTCTTTTTTTGATAAATCACTTTTAAGCTTAGTGGCTACCCTGTGTTGTGTTCTGACATCTTGACAATAAAAAAAAATGTTCATAATGCTCCTACAGGGTTTGTTCTAAAGCCTTTCCCTACTGTTAAGCAGTAAATCAGTGACTGACAAGATTCCTAACCCACCACCTCCTGCCAGGGTAACATTAAATTTACACCATATACTGTAATCTCCTTCCAACTACCTAATAAGGACAAGAGAAAAGTCACTTCTAGTATTCCACTTCCAAACCCTTGGGCAATTTCCTCACCAAACTGTACTAGTGGAATGTTAGAAGGCACCTCACCTCAAAGTATTGTGACAGTGTGTTAAAATTACTCTGCCTTATTCACAGATGAAAAAGGGCTTAAAATTCTTGACATGTAAGTTACTGTACAGTGTATTATTCACTTTAGAACATCTGTAAAGGAATACATCTGTACTTTTATACCGCAGGGTCTATGCTTCTATCTCCTTAGCAACACAGAAAATTATGAGGGTTGCTCTGTTTTGGGACTGATGTGGCTCCCTTCATGGTGGGAGGTTTACTCCTAACTTTGTGAGAGTACTTTTATTCTGAGCATGGCCTGTTTACCCCTCCAGCCAGCTGGTCTCTGACACTGCTGAGGCATAAATAAGAGGCTGTGACCCTCTTGCTGTGATGATAAGCTTTTTGTTAGCCTCTGGAAACCACTGGTAAAGACACTGATCCCTGGAGTGCAGCTTGGAGGGAAAGAGGAAAAAGGGAAAGGTAACCCTGAGAGTAGCTCAGTTGGCTGGAGCACAGTGCTAACAATGCCAAGATTGTGAGTTCAATCCCTTTACTATCCATTTCAAGAGGTGGAATCAGTGTTCCTTGTGAGTCCCTTCCAAGTCAGAACATTCTGTAATATTTTCCACCTGATCATCATGCCACAGGCATCCCACAAGAGGGATGCAAGGAGGGCTTCCATCAGGCCTTCCCGGATGGATGCGCATCTACTTCATAGTATGACAGGATCACAGAACAGTTCTTATGGGAAAGGATCTTTGGAGACTGCCTAGTCCAAACGCCCCTCTCAAAGCAGGATGAGCCAGACCAGGTTACCCAAGACTGTGTACATCCCTCTGCAAGGATATTTATAAGCTAAGACCACTGCTGAGCCTCCTTGACTACAGGTTAAACAGTCCTGGATCTATCAGTCCTTCCTTGTAAACCTGCTAATAACCATAACTGGACTTGCTCCAATATGCCTGTATCTCTTGTTCCTTGGAACCCAACAGCAAACTGAGCACACCAGCTGTGCCTCACCAGCAAAAAGTTAGGGGGAAAGGATCACATCCCTTGATGTGCTTCTTCTCATGCATTCCAGGATGATGTTGGCCTCCTCAGGTGCAATCATGTTCTTACAGCTCACCTTGAGCTTTCTGGCCACCAGAAGCAAAGTTGTTTTGTAGCCAGTCAACCCCCAGCTTATAGTTGCTACATGGAGTTGGTCCTCCACAGTGGCAGGACTTCACACTTCCACTTGTTAAACTTCAGGAGGTTCTTGTCAGCAGTCTTGACTTAAGCAGAACCTAGTTTATGGGCCTGCAAAAAACTGTGGGTCTAGGCTAAATACCTCTCACAAGTTTTGTGGAAAAAAATAAAAAAATATTATTAAGAGTGAAGCAGTCTCTCCTCTGCCTCCTTCTGTGTTAGGTTATAGAACCTTCTTTGAACTAGACAGGAGCAATGGTGTCAGCTCTGCCAATGACTGGGTTTTGTCAGGCCAACACAACTTTCCAACATACTTTTAAGAACAAAGGCACAAACAGTATTCATTTTATTGCTTTTATGTAATGACGCATAATATAGATTTTTACACCTCAACAGACTCCAATTGGCTCTATCATAACTCTGCTTTGATAAATTTGTCCTCAGCCAAGTATCAAAGGTCAAAAGTCTAGATCCTCATTAATAACTCATAAAATTTTTATGGCATCATAAAAGAGAAGAGAAGAATGAGGTGAATGTCTACTGTTTTAGCAGCTGTACAAATGCAGAAACTAAGTTAAGAAAATTCATCACTTTAATTGCATAACTAAACGTTTTAAGAAAGAATTTCCTTTATGAGCTGCATCCAGTTTAGAATCAGATTTTCTTACAGTGTCAGTTAGAGCAAGGATAAAACCTTGGTGTTAAATCTAGTGATCTTAACTTGTTCCAAGATAATTCAACAACAGTAATGTTAAAATGAGTATTGAGCTTTGATTCGTGGTTTTTCATGCCGTGCTCAACTGATTCATATACAAGGACTATTTTCTTTGTAATTCTCAGTTGTGTCTAGGCTACAGATTTTCTGAGACAAAGATGGAAGAACAAACCTCATATCTGTTGTGTTTTCTAGCAATTCTGTCCAAAGCCTGTCTAATCCTTCTGTCTCCCACTAGAAAGAAAAAAGAGCAGAAAACTCACATCCAAACCCATTTAAAAAATAGCTGTTGAATAGCTATACTGATTTATTACATTGGTTATGGATCCAACTGGAATTCCAAACCTTTCAGGGTTACTTGATGGGTTTGATTTTTTTTTTTTACCTTCTGGAAATGTTCTGATAGGCATCATCAACAATTGTAACATTGACCTATACTTTGTATTTGAACATTAAAACTGTGAATATAAAATGTGTTTATACATGCATGGAGGTATTACATGCAATGTCACTAGATACATATGTGTGTAAATACACACACACACCCCTACTTTAAACCTACCTAAACCTATTCATATTCTATATGTGGTGTGTATATATATTATTTTTAATTTTATATATATTTGACATTTATAGATATAAAGAGAGAGAGAAGAAAAGAGAGAGGCAGAGAACAGTGTGAGTGAGAGAATGGAGAGAATCCTTCATGGGTCCCAAGTTTCCCAACCTTCTAAGTCTTCACAGGGTAACTTTGGTTTAGATGAGCAATATGTTGAACTATTTATTTTCCCACCAGGACAACAGTAGGCCTTTGATGGATGTCTAAACCCTATTCTTTAGCAGCAGCAGCAGCATCTGTGACATAAGATCTCTAGAGAAAGTGACTTTTGGAACTCACTCATACTTCTGCCCCTCTGTTCTTGCAATCTGATATTATATTGCATTTTATCTTCAGCTGCAGTTCCCTCATGAGTTTCTTCCATTTGCCTTTATCTTCCAGCTTTCTGTCTTCCTTTGTCCTTCCGCAGTATCCTTTCCCCCATAAATGTACAAAACACTTTTTTTGTTGTTGTACTTTTTTTTCCCACTTGGTTCTGTACTCAAGAGCTTCAAAGGAAACTGAGCACAGCTATCAATTATGCTCGTTTCCCCATTTGAAAACAGAGGGCAGAGAAAACATGAGTGGAGGTCTCCCTTGAGACAGAACTGTGCACCTGGATTATGAGGCTTAATGAGAATATATGAATGTAGCAAAGCATAAAAAGTCGTATCGTTGAGGGAAAAGCAGGGGTTCATGAGTTTAGAAAGTAGAGTATTGCATAATCTCATAAGTATTTCAGGTGATTGTTTTCTATTTTTTTCATCCTACTCAGATTCTTTTTCTATAAACATGCAATCAAATCAAAGCAAGATAAACTGTTCCCTGATCTTTTTTTGTCTTTTAAATGAAATAGTTTTCAACTTTGAAGGTTTGAGGATTTTGGGGTTTGTTTATTTTCTCCAAGAACTATATCTCAGGGGGTCATAACCTTGGATATCTATATTAATTTTCTTTTTCTTGTGGAATTCATGCTTCCACAACCCCGATGGTAATTTAACATATTTTTATGTAGTTCTAGTGGGGCTTGTTCTCTAGAGTTCAAATCTTAGCCAACAGCTTGCTGTGATCCTAATGAAAATCTGTATCTGTCACTCCGCAAAAATTGCCTAAAATGGTACTTCAAAAACTAATACTTCAGCTTGCAGAAAATATGCAAATAGAGATCCTAAATGTAATATGCCATAATTTTAATGAAATCAGCTGCTCAACACTTACATTTATGGAAATAAATACATATTAAAAATGTGCACTGGCTTGCTAGGCTAATTTGGGACGTTCTTTCTGCTGCACTCAGTCACTGAAAATTCATGTCTGAACTCTATGAGGTGGATCTGAACTTAATGAAATAAAGTGACAGTTTTTTGCATTCTAGGTTGTACAAACTTGATGGGAAAGTTTATTTCTGTATATGTCTGGAGGTTATAGAAATAAACTGAAAAGGCAAATACTAGGTTAAGAAAAATGGCTTCCTGACCATGGATTATATAAGTAACAGCACTATATACATGTTTGTTTGTTTGTTTGTTAGTATCAATCAGACATGAACTTATTCATGACACAGTGTAAAGAAAAAAAATAGATTCTTATAAATATAAATGACATTAAAAATATAAACAGCATTATATCTCCCTTAGTTAACTTGAAATTGCACAATACCATTAATCTGATTTTTTTCTTAAAATTCAGTTTTAACTTAATTAACTCAGAACCTATGTAAATATGAAACAAATACAAATGAATACTGCTATCTACATTTAAAATATTAAAAGTTATATAAAAAAAAGCAAATATATGAAAGTCAGGGAACATAAACTGGGAACACTAGAGCTGACTGGAAAAAAAATTATTGGGGTGAATTTTCTGGTGTTTTTGTGACCTACAATATAACACATCCAGTTCTGTCACTGCCAAGCTTTCTGGTAGGAATGCTCCTGAATTACTGTAAATAGCTTGCCATTCCCAATAGAGATAGGTGCAAAATTCAGTCTAAAATGCAGGCTTGTCCTTCTTATCCTACAAGAATTGAGTATCATATATGGCTATACTTACTGAACAATAATAGTATTTTCTTCCTCTGAAACACCATAAAGATTATATTCATAGCGAATTTTTGAAGTAACAAAGAAAGGGTACATCCTATTCATTTGAGACTTAGAGATAATTTAAATACCAAATATTTTGTTACAAGAATATCTCATATTGCTCTTATTATTATTTGTTTAAATTTTTTTAGCATTTAGAATATTTATTCATAGTTTGACATATCTTCCTGCTAAGTAATGTGTAAATACAAGTCATAAACAGTCCTTGCTCAAAAATATTATTTTCATGGCAGTGAGACCAAGGAGAAAAAAGAACAGAATTGTGATTGAACACCCAGATCAGGAGCCTCAGTGATTCAGAAGCCAAGCACTTGACAAGCTTCTGGTAAGTGTCACAGCAAAGAAGATATTTGGTGGGGTATTGTAAAAATCTAATTTCTACAGTATGTCAGACATATATGGGAATATTTCCTTAAACATGCAGGCCAGCTTGGGAGGAACTATACATATGTTTATTCCAAAATGTCTCTAAGTAAACAATATGAAGTTACAGAAATAGCCATATGTGGCTGTCTGTCTGAATACTAAATGAGAGGTAGAAAACAGTGAGAAAGATAAGTAACATAAACTTAATTTGAGATGAAAGGTGTAGTTATTGAATGGATGAATAATTATGAATTATATAGTCAGTTACAGGCTGGAAAAATAAACATGGAATGCTATTTTCATAGGGACTCTAAGTGGAGATAGTTTGTCTTTGGTAGGATCTAAAGCAAAAAATTACAAAGCTGAAGAGAAAAAGGAAAAAGGAGACAAGATTGATTTCAGCTAATTTTAGAGTTCTGCAGCATGAATATTTACATAGGAGCTAGACCTCCAAGATGCAGGAACTTTTGGGAAAAAATGTAAAAAAAAATTGATTGGATGACTATTTTAGCAAAATTTCACTCTATAACAACTATTTTTCTTCACTGTATAAGGAGAAAAAAAAAAAAAAAGAACGAGCACTGATGCAAATGTCTCAACTGCATATAGGTGATTGAAATCAGTCAAATATGATCCAAAAGGATTATATTCTAGGCAGTAGAGATTAATGGAAAAGCTGTGTATTAAAGGTAGTTTATAAAAGGATAGACACACTATTTAAATATCACCTATACCTGAGAACCTAGACAGGATATCTGAGTAAGGTGTGTTGAATGACACAGAGAGACACTTTCCCTGATATAGACATTAAGAAATGAAGAATAAAAGCACTTCCAATTTTCCTTAAAATATTTGTTTAGATGAGTTGAGCTAGATGAGGTGATTAGATAATTGCCAGGTAATACTGGAGAAAATTTTGCTTTAGACAGAAAGAAATTGCTCTGCTGTGAAGTGGCAGATTGGTGTATTCTGGTTGAATTAGTATGGATGAGATTAACCATGTTTGGATGGCAAAGAAGAAAGAACCACTGGCAGGTATGTGAAAAATGCACAGAGAGGAGAGTAGGGCACAAAGAGACATTCTCTGAAGGACATGGCAACTGAGGCTTAGAAGAGGACAGAGTCACCATAGAAAAAGAGGACACTGTTTTAGGAAAACAAGCATGGCAATGTTGAAGATAGATGACTCTTGGTGGCAGTCAGAGCAGGCAATGAGATTGGTTCTGGTATTTGCCATTGGAAATGAAAAAGGTAATAGGGCTTTTATACACTACAACTCACAGCAGCCGCACATGAACAGGTTTTTGATTGAAATGAGAATTAAATTAGCTGTGCACTAAAAAAAACTCTCAAAGGAAATGGATAAGAAGACTGGTTCAAATTCAAGTGTGTTTGAACATATTTTTTTCTCTTTACAAGAGTGGAAAAATATAGAACTTGTTTGTAATGTGAGACAAGAAGCAGAGGTCAAAATGCTTAAAAGTGTCATAATGTGAGGTAAGTAGATGGTATGATTCTCTTTCGGCCACTTTGTGGAAGAGATGAGAACCAAAGCTTCCTCATCTTCAACGCTGGAGAAATAAGAGAGGGTGAAAAGGAAAAAAAAAAAAAAAAGAAAGAGAGCAGACTCACACTTTACCTCCTTTCTCTCAACAGAAATTGGCAAGGCCCACTGAGGAGAGGAAAAATAGGGGCAGAAGGAGGTTGTGACGAATGAGTTGAAGAAAATAGAAGCTGTGATTTTAGAAATGGAAATCAATTAATTTGGAGAAGCTGATTTATTTTAGAAAGAAAATGTTATTACTGGCTGAAGAATGTAACAAAGATATAAGGAAGCAAGCCTCCACCAAGAATTTCCTCCAACAATTTTCTTTCTATCAGTGGAGAAACTAGATCCTGGTGGTTTTGCTGAGTGAATAGTTCCATAAGACATTTGGGCAGGATGATGGGCCATCAGATTTTTTTAGTCCAATTGGTTGCATGCTCTTCACAAATGTATATACCAAAGCCATCTGTTAATATTAAAAAGATTGTTGTATGGTTCTGGGTTTTGTTAATTTATTTATCGGTATTTTGTTTTAATCTTCAGTTATATTAAAAGTCAGTTTTGTTGGTTTGTTTCTTTTTTTCCATACTGAATTTTCTCTGTTTGTCAGGTTTTTAAAATCTTTTTTTTTTTTTTTTCTTTCTTCTCACTTTACACTCTAGAACCTCCTGGAGCATAGGCATCTTCTCCAGGAGGAAATCACTTCTCTCCCTGCTAGATCCACTTTCACCTTATTCAGAGAGCAGTAACCAGGATATCATTGTTTAAATCCAGATATCAACTGCTTAGTTGCAGTTCACTCACTTCCCCCCATATCTCCCCCTCCCTGTTGGGATGGGGAAGAGGATCAGAAGAGCAAAACTGGGAAAACTCGTGGATGAAGATACAGACAGTTTAACAGGTAAAGCAAAAGCTGCATGTACAAGCAAAGCAGAACAAGGAATTCATTCACCACTTCCCATGGGTGAATAGCAAGGCAGGTGTTCAGCTATTCCTGAGAAAACAGAGCTTCATCATGTCTAATGATTACTTGGGAAAACAAACATTATCACTCTTAGTGTCCCCCTACTTCCTTCTGCTTCCCCTATCCTTGTTTACTGAGTATAATGTCATATGGTATGTAATATCTTTTTGGCCCATTCAGCTCAGCTCTCCTGGCTGTGCTCCCTTCCAGGTTCTTGTACACCTTTTTGTTGGCAGAGCATTGGAAACTGAAAAGTGCTTGACTAGGGTAAGTACTACTGAGCAAAACATCAATGTATTATCAACATTATTCTCATTTTAAATCCAAAACAGAGCACTGAAGCAGCTGATCAGAAAAAAAAATAACTTTATCTCAGGCAAAACCAGTACACAGGGTAAGCAAAACAGCAGACCTTTTTGCATAGTCATAAGCTTTTTACAAAACCCAGTATGCTACAGACTCTTCGAGCAAACAAATCAGACAGTTATGCCATGCATTACATTGAAGAGTGGAAAAGAAAGACAAAGAGTTGGTACAGATGGAATTGACACATGGAACAACTTTGCTGAAGCAAGAGATCCTGGGAGGAGAAAAATTCATCAAGCCCCACAACAAACAAGGAAGACATCACCCATCAACTCGAAGTCACCAAAGAGTCCAGAGCACTGCAAGAGATCCTGGCAGTGAAGCCAGGTGATGGTCATACAAGAGGGCATCAGCAACACAATTATAACAGATGTCCCAAAGATGATGTCCTTTTTTGCTTATGAAGTGAGAAACTTAATTTGCAAGCAGAGTAGATATCAGAGGAGATATCACCTCATCAGATATCATTAACAAGAAATTTGAACTGTTGTTATTACTAGGAGTGAAGGGAACAGCATTAGGAATTACTTGTAAAGGAGGCAAAGTGAGACAGTGGTTCACTGTAAACATGAGCAATGGAAAAAAACCCCAAACAAATGCGAAGGAGAAGAAAAATAACAAAGTGAGAAGATAGAAAGGTAGAAAACATCAGTTTGGGATCTTCTAGACCACATACGGGGTCTCTGCCAAGCAGAGACTGCTAAGCTGTTCACACATCACCTCTAAGGGTGGCATGAGGGACATCAGATGGCTACTCATGGTTTGGAAGGGTGCACTGGTCACTGGATAGAAAACTGTCAGGATGGTCAAGTCCAGAAAGTGATGGAGTCAATGGCCAGTCACTAGCGAGATTCTTCAGGACTCAGTAGTGGTGCCAGTCCTGTTTAATATCTTTATTGATGGTCTGGACCAGGGTGATTAATTGAGTGTACCCTCAATCAATTTTCAGATGACGCTAATCTGGGCAAGAGTGTTCTGCTGGAGGGTAGGAAAGCTCTACATAGGGATCTGGACAGGCTGGATCCATGGATTCAAGACAATTGTATGAGGTTCAGGGTGAAGAACTGGATTCTGCACTTGGTTCACAACAATCCCATGTGGTGATAGAGGCTGGGGGAAGAGTGTCTGTAAAACTGCTTGGTGAAAAAAGATCTGGGGGTGTTGGTCAGCAGTTGTCTGGACATGAGCCAACCGTGTGCCCAGATAGCCAAGAAGCACCCTGGTTTCTATCAAAAGTAATGTGGTCAGTAGGACCAGGGAAATGATTGTCCCTCTGTACTTGACACTGATGAGAGTACACCTAAAATCCTGTGTTCAGTTCTGGGTCCCTCATTGCAAGACAGACACTGAGGGACTGGACAGTGTCCAGAGAAGGGACTTATGAGGAGCAGCTGAAGGAGATGGGTGTGCTTAGTCTGGAGACAAGGAGCCTCAGGGGAGACCTTATCACTCTCTAAAATTACCTGAGAAGATGTTGTAGCCAGTTGAAGGTTAGTCTCTTCTCCCAGGTATCAAGTGACAGGATGGGAGGAAATGGCCTCAAATTGCACCAGGGGCGATGTAGATTAGATACTAAGAAAATATTCTCGACTGAAAGGGTTGTCAAGCTTTGGAGTAGGCTGCCCAGTGAAGTGGTGGAATCCCCATTCCCGAAAGTATTTAAAAGGCATGTGGTTGTAGCCCTTTATAATACAATTAGTGGTGAACACGATGGTCCTGGGTTAATGACTGGACTCAGAGGTCTTTTCCAACATTAATGATTCTGAGTCTGTAGTTCTGTGATTCATTATTCTGGTGAGGAAACAGAACAGGACCAATTGAACAGCAGCCCATAGCAGCTTGAAAATCGGTTTTTAAGATGACTAAGCCAATATCTTTGTGGTAATGGCAGAAGAAATAACAAGGCCATAAAATATGTCTAGGGACATTCCCATTAGAGAGGAGGAAGACTTCTCCAGAAAGGATGCTTATCACTGTCATATGTTACCCAAAAAGGCATAAAGGGTAATCTTCTGTCCTTGGATTTTTTCCAAGGACTTCACCAAAGAAACCCAAATATATGAAAAATAGCCAAAACACATGACCCAGTGGTGTTATAGTCCCACCTAAAGTACAAGCTCTGGGCTTGACAACCTCCAGAGACTCCTTCCAGCCAGGACTTCTATGAAATAATATTTCCTCAAATGGAAGAAATTAAGTCCCCTATACTTTAGTCTGCTGAAATGGATGACAGATGTATCCTCAGGACTGTGTGAGAGCTAGCTGTAGAAAATTATTTGTGACAATGGCTGCACTCCCTCTTAGGATTGTACCAGAAATGACAAAAGAAGGTGAAGAGAGGTGTAAAATGGGTCATGCAGCTATGTAAGGGATAGAGGCAGTGGAATGTGAGGAAAGCGTGGGATGCATGGAGAGTTGTGATAGATGTCCCTGGGTATGGTTGCAGAAGGGAGAGAACTATCCAGTCAGTTTTATTTCGTAGCCCTTTGGTTCATAAAACTGGCCATTATTACTTCCTTCTTTCCAAAATGAGGTACAGCATCTATCTTTTCCTTTATGCTTGTGCGGCTCAAACTACTTGGGGAATTTGATCTTCTATTTCCTCACTGGAACTTCTTGACGTAAACAATAACCATAATTGTCATTTAGCATAATGAGCACAGCCAGTAATTTCTAAATAATTAATAATATTTTGTTTCTTAGTTTTTAATATTAAAGACAAGTGCAGATAGTTCATAATGCTTCTTTTTCTCCAAGGAAGGAACTCCTTGATGGGGAAATAGACAACAATGTGAACAATTGTGTCATTCAATTTCCTCACTGAGGATGAAAGGATGAAAAGAAGAAATCATACTGAGCATATAACTACTGCACAGTGAAAAATAATGCCTTTATTCTTACAAAGGTAGAATTTTTAGGGGACTAGTTTTTCACCATGTGCTTGGTACAAGGAGATACAAATAAAATTAAGTTCTTATCACTGCCAGTTTAGGGAAGGCCACAGAATCAACTTATGCATGGAGAAACAACTCAAATATGAGACATGTTGCTGTGTTTTTTATGGTTTTAGTTTCCCTGGAAGCAGAATGTACTACCGCATAGGAATCAGATTCTAAGTTTCTGCTTTGCACCTGTCCCACCACATGCTGATTCTGCAAAACCTCACTCACAAATGTTTGTTCTGATTTTACAGGCAGCTTTTTAAGATCAGTGGAACTGTTTGAGTTACAATAATTTATATGACTAGATGTTTGCAAGATCAATGCCAAGTCGCAAGGGGCAGCATCCCAAAACAGCCTTCACCTTCTCTGCAAAATAAAAAAAGGTTCAGGTTAGATTTGGATGTTAGAACCAATAGGACTATATCTACACTAGCAAACTAAACAGAGCCTAAGGCTTTCTGTGACACTGAAGCCAACTGGCACATCCTTACTATTAAGCTCTTGCCATCAAAAACAAGCTAACAACATTCAAACTGCCTGTTGGGAATGATTCCCACTCTGTGCTAATTTCCAATGCATGCCTGAGAATTATTTTCAAGCACACTAGTTGGAACAGAGTGATATTGTAGAGACTGTAGTATCATTTTAAGGATATGAATGATCATTTTTTCAGTGTCTGTGTCTGTGTTCTGACATGAATCTACCAGCATAAATAAAAGGCTCACAGGCATTTAATAACTGGGCAAAAGTAGATTTGAGTTATCAATCTTCAATCTTATCTCACAAATGTTGTCTTGTTCCCCCATCCCCTTCTTCTCAAATATCCCTGTAACTGTTAGCATCGAAAGTTGCCATATGTTCATGCCTGACATTTAAGTTGTTAAATCTCTAGAATTCCACACTGTATGCATATAAAATACAGTCCATCTCTCCTGCCCCCATCCACTGGAAACCATGAATTAGGGATTTCTTTATGAAAGCCATCTGCACAGATATTAGCAAGATAAAGGTTTCTAAAAATCTACATTTTTCTAATAGAGCACCAGAGGATGTAGTTGTGTTACAACCCTTTTTTCTTTAAGGGTTTGGGAAATGAACTGGATTCAGTTCTTACTTCAGATGGAGGGAATTCAAATCTACTGCATTCACCTCCCAGAAGCTTTCTCTAGATGCTGAGATACAGTATTCTGGAAAAGAAATACACTCTATTTTTCCCATTGAACTTGTGCTGCTTTGCAGCAAGAAATGCAAGATTTAATAGACTGGAGTCATGCCACAAGAGAAAACCCACAGGTTAATTAGGACTGGAAGTGCCGAGATCTCTCTCTGCTCCAGATACTGTTTAGATGGTGTATCTGATGTAAAATGCATCTCATTGCAGGGCTAGAATACTCTGAATTTTGTAAGAGGAAATGGATGAGAAGCCCATTTTAAAATAAGCATCGCTGCAGTGACATACTGAGAGAAACCAGAAATGCTGGCTTGATCAGCTCTGTTCTGATCATCCCTCTATACAGAATAACAATTTCATAAGTGTGGCAAAGGCCAGACTTATTTTCTTTTCCTCTTGGGAGATCTGTGAAAAGACAGCTGAAGCAAAAGTTGCTAAACACTGTTAATTCGAAAAATCCTGCATCAGTCAATCAGGCCTTTGTTTCATTGGTTGATGGCATTTTGTTTGGTGGTCTTATCTTATTAGCTCTAAAAAAAAAAAAAAAAAAAAAAAAGAGGGAGTGAATTTAGAGAAAGTATGTAACAGGGTAAGAAGTCTAGCAAGGCCAGGAACAGTCTTATCACTGATGTTAGCTGACATGTCCATACTTTTAAAATTTTTTGTCCCATGCCCATACTTTTAAATTTTCCTGTCTTCTAGAACACTTCACCTTCTTCCAAACACCCTATAGGAGCAGCCAGTGGGATATCCTAATTCCTGTACTGTGCCCAAACACTGCCTGGAGAAGTGATACATGACATGGACCAAAGGGTTGCTGGGGACAATTCTGGCTATCTACTTGTGCAAGTGATCAAAATTGAGTGGCAGGGATGGTTTCCTGGCACAAAGTAATAACTGTTTCTTCCATTAACAAGTATGCAGACATAACTATTGATTCAAATGGTCCTTTCTTCCCTTTTCCGAGGGAAGTCTGAGCCAACACTCTTGAGAATTGACCCTGGCCCTTCAATGGGTTTCAAATGAGCGGAAATCCAATCCCAAAGGCAGATGAATCGAACTCACTTAACAGAGACTCCTACAAAGTTGCAAAGGTCTCCTCAAGAGTTCTTCCTCATCCAGGAAGAGAAGACATCATTTCCAGTTATCCAAAGGGCATTGTGAAGATTTAGTCTTAAATGCTGCTCGAGGAGAAGCTTGTTGCCTTGCCTGACTAGCCATCCAGATTATGAAGTCTTGATGGATGAAACTGGGAATACTGGAACATTTGATACATAGGATATCAGCCTAGTGAGCCTGTTAAGCAATATCCAGAAATGCAGAGGAAAACAATCCCAAAAAGGCCCTGGCAGCCATTCCATGAGTTGAATAGGGAATTTTTCTAAGCCTTCTATGTCATTTAAATCTTTATGTCTGATACCATATCTTATCACCCCAGCTCTCTCAAGAGCCATCCAAATTTTACTTGTCTCTTTCCTTAATTTCTATTCCTTTCCATGCACTCTCTGTACCTTTCCATGCAATTTCTATACCTTTCTTTTTCCAAGTGAGTTATAAGTAAGACACAGCCAGATAAAATCTGTGTCCATCAAGACTATGTATGGCTGTCCCTTTACTGTGTCTCAGGTGATCCTGTTTGCTACGACACTTTTCTACACAAGCCCCATAAACAGTTTGTCTATGAGGCTTGTGTGGAAAAAGAGCTGTAACCTTACCATCTGAGACACCCTTGCCCAGCACAGTATTTTCTTCTTTACCCAGGCCTCCAAATAACCTAAAGAAAACTTTCCCAGAACTGTACCCTTATGAGTATTCCATCTAAATACCTAAGGGCGTATGACAGCCAAATTTCCTCATAAACACACACCACACAAAAGTCTCAACCAATGTGATTTTACAAGCAAAATAATAATGCATAGGTAAAATACTAATTTACATAGAAATTTTTCACCAACTCTTTCCTTAAATTCTAGGCTGCTTTGTTTAGTGCAGAGAGTCAGGTAGTCATAACTTATTATTTCCATTTTTACCTATGTTGACTCATCTTCACAAGATGTCATTGACACTGCAATGGTGCTTTACAAGACAAATATATTTTATTTGGCTTGGCTTGCAATCAAGTCAGACTGTTCTACTGAAAGCACAGTATGATCCTATCATCTTCACTTCTGTCAAAACTTGCCATTATTTCACTTAGATACATTCTTCTATGCTCATCTTACCCCAAGAAAATTTGTTTTCTGCCAACAGATTTGTTCAAAATGGTCATTTTTCCTAGTGCAAATATTGCTCACAGTTGGATAATGGCTATGATTAACCACTCCTTTACCATCCTTCATCTGTGATGCAGGTGTCACAATACTTACAGTTGCAACAGCTTCAATATGCATTAACATTTTGTGATATGAGTACTCCCCAAAAAGCTTAGGAACTTTATGTACATGCAGCAAACTGGCAAATACAGATGCCCCTCATTTCAGTTCTTTGCTCATGCTAGAATATATTTCTTAATTTGGACAAATATCTTCCATCAGGACCATAAAATGTGAATGAAAACTCCCAAATAAAAAGACTGTCAGGAATTCCCTTTGGGGGTAACTCTTGCTACATTTCTGTACTAAAGACTGCCTTTTTGTTTTTATAGATTAAAGCACATGGTTGATAATGAAATAAAAAAATTGAGTGGAAAACAAATGTTACTTGTCCATGGACTCAGGTTTTTAAAGAGTAACTGAAATTGTTTAACAAGTCTGTCTTGTGTAGTAATTTCAGCATGGTCAATTTACTCTGTAGTTCCACTAGTCTGGTGGCATGCTAACAGCAAGCCACAAAAGTCTCCCAATATCCTCCGTGCTATTTCCCAGAAATTCTTAAAAGAAAGGATTGTGGGAATTGATGCAATCATGTAAGGCAAACCATTAATTGTAAAAAGTGAGCTACATATTTTATGCTGACTGCATGCTTCCTTATTAATACGTTAAGGAACACAGAAGAAATCAAACTGTGGATATTGAGCCCTAATCCTAGTGCTGAAGATATACTCACATGGTGTTACAAAGTCTGAAAAACTGCTGGGTAAATGACAATCTCAACTTTTCTTTTTATTTTTGTCAGGTTTCCACACTGAACTGCCCACAATGAATAGGGTTTCCTGAGTACCAAAGTAATTGGGTATCACATGAACAACCTTAATTGTTGCTAATAACTGACAGGATAGCTTTTGGCCCTTCCAGCAATTTGTAATGAAGGAAGAAGAAACCTAAAACTCAGAATAACTTTTCAGGAATTTCTCAGTCAGACAGAATGGTTAAGAATATATATCAATTCCTTCCTCCATTATTCATTAATCCCTATCTAGAGCTCAGCATTTCTACCTCTACATTTTCCTTTGTCCACACTGCTGATCAAAATTTGGAAGGAAAGAGCCTTTAGGAAAAATACTAAAAAAGGAAAGCTAGGAAAGGTCTCCTAATAGGAAATTACCTTTCATGTGTGTGTGACTGTGATCAGGTGTGAATGAGAAAAAGAAGCCTAAGAGGGGCTAGTGATGGTCAGTAAGAGGGCTTTATGGTTGATGGGCAGATAACAGAGCAAGAGGCTGTGTACTCATCAGCGTCCAACAACCTAGAGGAAAAAGAAGCCCTTTGTCAGTGGTAGATCTGACACCTGACTTGGTGTATGGCTAAACGCAGTGCAATGACCACAGACCTGGGTGCAGTCAGCACTTAATACCCTGCAGCTGTGGAAACAGTAAGTTGATACACTTGGCTCTTGTGGGATTGAGTAATATTGTTGTAACTGTTGTATTTCCAGTGGAGCTCAGCAATAACAAAGCAAGGTGTTCAAGACCATTTCCTGTCATCCAGTAGAACCAAGATGTTTTCCCTTCCTTTCCCTTCCCTGAACTTCCCTTCCCTGGACTTCCCTTCCCTTCCCTTCCCTGAACTTCCCTTTCCTTCCCTGAACTTCCCTGAACTTCCCTTCCCTGAACTTCCCTTCCCTGAACTTCCCTGAACTTCCCTTCCCCGAACTTCCCTTCCCTTCCCTGAACTTCCCTTCCCTGAACTTCCCTGAACTTCCCTGAACTTCCCATTAAACATCATCACAGTAACTTTTTTGGGATTGCAATTGCACACTTATCAGTCATGCTCCATACACTATCCCTGACAAAATTAAGGAAGTATGAATCAAAGAAATAGTAAATCTAACTCTGTTCAAGTCTGCATGTCTGTTAACATATAAAGTGTCTGATTAGTCTGAATTTTCTAGTGTAAATAAAATTATAAGAAAATTGCTGTCTCTTGTTCAGCTATGAATCTGTATAACGTTTTTATCATATTATTTGAATTAGTTTCAGATTTATGGAAAGTTTCATTTTCATAAAATCAGTCTTTAGTTGCAATGTAGGTCTTTTTTACATCGAGTAAGCTTAAGACTTTTTTTTCCTCAATAAAAAGATCAAAAATGTTCTGCTCTAGAAATATTGAAGTGTACATTGTCTAAATGTTTCTAAACCCCTGAAAATTAAGTCCCTCTCTAAAGGTTTTTTAACTGTTTCAGGAAATACAAAAAAAATCAGAATTAGGAAAAGTGAATTAGGTCCAACCAATTATCAGGGTTGGTTTCCATATTTTTTTATAAGTTCAACTTACTGTTGTCCAGTAATAAATCAGTTATTTTGCAATAGTATAAAGAAAATGTAAAGTGGCTGTAAAAGGCTGACATTTTCATGCCTTTTATGCTCACTTTCTACTGTCTTCAAGGAAGTCTAAGATCCTTGGTGTTCCACCTTTTTCTGACTTTCTGCTTTCTGTTATTTATTAGCCAGTTTTGTGCCTTTTAACCTAAACTGTTCTTCCAGAAAACTTAATTTCCATTTCAAAGGCTTTATGAACAGTTTTCAGGCAGCAGAAATATTGTTCAATTTAAGGCAATTGGTGCATTATTTTGAGATGCAGAATATGTTGGAAGGGAAAAATATGTCATATACTGAAAAACTTCTGTATTTTATTTCAATCTATTTTCTGTAAAACAGGTTGTCCAAAAAGTTTTGAGTGAGGGTTACCTGAATTATCCTGAGTAGACTTGATACAAAGGACTAGAGCAGCACTGGGAGCTGTTCATTAGCGAACTTGTGATAATACATAGCTCTGCATGATTTCAGCAGATTTTTCTAAGATTTTTTTTATAGATTCCTTGGCTAAACACTCATGATACAGGATACTATGCTTTTCAGGATACTAAGATCATTTTAGGATAGCTATTTCAGATTAATTATAGGGAGTAGAATTTCACACGCAGGCATTCATTCCTTGCCAGCTGGCCATCATCAAAAACCTTAAACCACCCAGACCCCCTTTTTTTCACTGCTTCATCAAGAATTAGGGAGAGGGATCAGTCCTTTTTCTGGGACAAAACTCCTGGCATATTGAAGATTTTGGATGTATTGTCAGTCTACACACCCTTTGAGAAAAGGTTATCCCTTAACGCAGGTCGAAGATTACTATTCCTAGTAGTATAGGTAGGAATAATTGACTATGTTTAAAATTTTGTTTCCTTTTGGCAATGTCACATGACCAAATCAGGCAAACAAACCCAACACAGGATTACACCCAGATATCTGATCTCACATGGGCTGATAGAGTCCAACGATTCTGCATTTTGAGTTTCTTAGGTGTTGAGCAGGGTCTTGCCACCACAAACTGTGAATGTTTGGCAGGCCATAGGGTGGACAAAGTAAGAAAGGGGAACAAAGTTTGCAATTTTTATGAGGTTTCCAGAAATATATATTCTGGGAAAAGGTGTATTTTATACATGCTTCTGAAGCACCTAATTTAACGTCACCACTGTGCAAAAAATAAAGTAGACAAAAAGTAATTTGAAAACCAAATAACTCTTCAAGTCAAAAGGAGGAGAGAGAGGCAGTGTGTGTGAGCCTGCACATTGTGCCTGTGTGAGATGTGCTTAAAATATCGGCTTTTTGATTTTAGAAAATGAGTTTGGAAGAATACTTGATGATTACTGATTTTTGGTATGATTTTAAGATCGATGAAAGTATATTTGTCACATGCTTCTGATGCATATATCGCAGAATAATTTTGCAGTCTTTGACATAACAGGCAATCAAATTTATATTCTAAGCCTGATAAACACTTCTACCCTCTCTCTTCCAAATACCATCCTTTCTTTTTGACTTTATTTTCAAATTGACAGCTTGAAGTGGTTGGCTGAATCCATCAGTGATGGGAAAACAGTGTCATCAAAACTTGGTGTTCATATTTTTGATCATTTTTATAGATGATTTTCCAAATTAATCAATAAAAATTCCTAAAAAAAAAAGCAGATTTGTTTCACATTGACAATAAATGGGATATTTTGCAATAATACGAATACTAGGAAAAGAAAACAGTTGTGTGCAAGTTTGGGTTCTGAATCACACTAAAGCGATGGGGTTTAGGTGCTTATATCAGTGTGATCCTTTTTTCCACTTAAAATCCATATTTCCATGAACTTCCTCAAATAAGTTAAATGCTTAAGTTGGATTTTTAAAATTATCACACATTTAAGAAGGGGCACAACTCTGTCAAAAATTATACCTTTAATAGGGGATGATTGAGAAAATTCTTATATTATTACATTTTTTTAAGCATTGGCATCATTAGTGCATGAAACCTGGGGATATATTACAGAGAATCTGAAGAACTCTGAAAATGTGATGCATGTCTGAGCCATGATTCTCAGGTTGATCTTTGGATTACTCACTCAATTCCCAATCTTCTATTCCCAGAATATTTTTTTTCCTAAACACTGGAGAGTACCTGTTTAGACACTTTATGAAATTACAGTAGGAGACATGGAAGGTAGGCACATTTTGGCAGTGTCTGTGTTGCACCAACAGAACAAACTAGAAAGGAAAGTCACAACTCTGCTGTTCTCTGATGCTGAATGGATCACTTACTGAAAGCCAAACATGTGCTACTCATTTCACTTGAAGCAAATAGATAATATTAATGGCCTCTTAATATGCAGGTGAATATAAAATGTGCAAACCGAGAACCCTAAGGGACAATGAATATATCAAAGCAGTCCATGAAAAAATAACCAAGAAAAAAAAAAGTTTATTTCCCAGAGGTTTAAATTCATTATGCAAAAAGTGTGAAAAATCTGGAAACTGAAGCAGAAAGTTAAGGATATGTTTTATATCATAACAGCAAATAAAATACAGATGTAGTTATACACTGGAAGTGGAAAGAAAAATGTCTTCTAAAGTCAAGTTAAACCAACACAAAAAAATAACACCAACCTTGATGGCCTTTATTTTGGATACATGATGCATAGGTACAATGAAGATAGAAACAGGTCTAAAACTAAAACAATTTGATGTTTCCCTTTGACAAGAGTTATCTTTTCCAGAGTTGTAAATGTACCCTGTCTACTTTATAAAGGAGTTTTTTGATCCCTCAAGCTGTGATTTCTTTATTAAATTCTACTTTATGTAGTTATAATTTTCTAATTTTTCATAGTGTAACCCAATATGAACTGATATGATTTGAAGCAATAGCTTGGAAAATGACACTTTTTTACTTATTGCTAATTTTCAATACCTATAAAAAATGGAATTGAACTACTTGTAAATTGAACCATATAGGGGAAATTTTATCAGTGTCTGAGTTTGTAAGTGAATACTTCCTGGGTATTACAGGCCATCACAAGTTTAAAAGACTGAAAACCTTGAAACAGATCACTGCATGTATCATATTAAAACCTTCTTCTAAATATTCTCTCTATCAATAATTTTTATATTCTTTTTTGCTTTATTTACTTGCCATGAGAAAAAAAAGCTACAGCCTGTCTGGTCAACCCTAGAAAATACTCAACTATATTTGATAACTAAAGTGCAACCTATTAAACTGTTATGAAGTAGTGGCCAGGACAGATGAAACTTAAGATAAATTTCTGGACATCCTGGTTTTTAAGGCTTTCTAGGATATAATTTTCAAAATTCTTTTAACCAACGTAGTAAATATTTAAACCATGCAATCAGAGAGGGACACAGAACACAATATGTCATTGTCATGACAGTGGAATCTTCCTTCAGAGGAAGATAGGTCTGCAGGTACCCATTGCCAGGTTTTCAAGCTCTCCAAGGAAGCCAGAGGATCTGTGCAAAATATCTAGGAACAGAGTTCTGTACGTTTGAGTTGTCTCGTTACTCTGAAAGCTATTGGACAATCCATACCCTAAGGCAAACATGTAGTAACTCAAAATGTTTTGGTCTTGGCACAAGTGATTTGCTATTTGTTTTCTTGACTCCTGTATTCGTAATCAGCACTCTGCCCTCAGAAACCTGTTACTGGATTTCACCAAGGGCTTAATTATAAGTGTAACTTTTCTCTCTTCTGTCATCAGACTCTTTTCTTTCAGATTTAGCGCACTTCTGCACATAAAAATACATAAATACCCCTGCAGGTGTATTGTTGGTTTATTCCTAACAACTGTGCATTTACACTGGCCTTCCAAGAAACTCGAATTAATAAAACAACCTAGCAGCTTTCTCAACTTCTAGTTCCTATTCATTATTTAAGCTAGCAGTAAATGAAAAAATGTGTATTTGTTCCTTACCTGGTGTGAATGGAAAGCAGCCAGTTCGTATATTTTCAGACACTCACACTGAAAGCTATTAGAATGTAAGAAATTACAGTTTTCGATATAATTTATTTAAACGTACTGCTACTTTTAAAGGTATTTGTTTTCAGTAAGATTTAGTATTTTATTTATTTGCCATGGTTTTGATTTAAATAAAAAATATAATAATTGTTATTAATACAGCTTGGTGATAGAAACCATTTAAAGCATTTACTCATGTTCTGATCAGAATAAATTCTGCTGCCACCCTGAACAAAACACTCAAACCTATTTGTAAGAAGGCAACCTTTTAAATATTTCATTGCAAATTGACTTTACTGTAATCGCGCCTGCTGAAGCTCCCCCTTCTGGAGTCAAGTGTCCATGCGGGAATTTCAGCTTCAATCAAAAAAACACTCAGAGCACAGCCTCGTGCAGGACCCAGGTTGACCTTACAGGCTTAAAAGCCGCCGGTGAGGAGAATGGCCATTTGTTTTTGATCATCTCAACTTAAAAGTCAGTTTCCCTGGTTCTGTTACATGAGTGGCTTACAAATTTAACACACTTGCTGGCTTTGGTAATATCAAAATATGATTATTTGTAGCAAGAGGTATAAATTCAGGGCTATGTACTGTCTGCAGTGCAGGGGCCACAACACCCACTGACGTCAGTAGAGAGCTGGTGTAGTGATCCCAGACAGACTTTTATTTAATTGTCCAAATGTTTTCTTGTCACATTTG
This sequence comes from Hylia prasina, assembly GCA_013397195.1. Classification (NCBI taxonomy): domain Eukaryota; kingdom Metazoa; phylum Chordata; class Aves; order Passeriformes; family Sylviidae; genus Hylia; species Hylia prasina. The sequence goes on from VYXD01010674.1 coordinate 1,123,187, forward strand.
CTACTGTCTGAAAAAAAAAAGAAAAAATCTCCTCGCCCACTGCTGTTTTAAATCTTTGTTTCTTTTTTGTCTCTAACCTTTTTTTACATTTTCCTTTGCTCTTTTTCACACTTCAGATCCTTAGTTTCCAACCCAAAGAGGTTTAATTCCCATTTTTGGCCCTCATTCCATAAACAGTGTCTAAATAGTAAATGCCAACAGCAACATACTATCATGGGGCTTCAAAGCTGATATTCCAATCAGCTAAATAGAAACAGGGAAGTTCATGTCTCATTAATTACTTCAGAATGCATGAATGGTCAGGCAAATATTTCTGCATCCACCAGTATTTAAAAATGCCACTCCAGCTACATTAACGTGTTACCTGATCTGTGAAAACATGCATTTTCAAAATCTTTTATATTTTCCTAAACTGAAGGATGAGGAGTTATGCATTTTCAGCCTTGCCACATAAAATTCCCTGTTGTTCCATGACTTCATGTGATTCCTGCCACTGGCCCACCCATATCCCTGGCAATGGTCAAGACACAACCCTCAACAGGCTGAGGTGCTTAATGAGAAAAGGTCAACAATGAGCTGGCAGCTGGGACGGTTAATATGAGTAGCTGGGAGGAAGGATCATATCCTAGGATACAAAAAAAGAGAGATTAGGATCTGCTGGGAAAAGTGAGATATCTGTATGTGTGTGAGACCACTGGCACAAAGTACTAGAAGAAATTGAAAAACTACCAGGAGCTCTTTCATAACAAGAGAGAACCGTTTTGATTTTATGCTCTCCATGTTACTTTCTCATTAGCAAAATAGAGGCACATACACTGTGTGGAATTAAATTAAAATTTGTACCAAAATTTTCAGGTTATCCTGTTTGAAGAACTGCTATAAATTCACTTTTAAATAGAAAAATATATTGAGTGAGACTGTGCAGGTTTTGTCTTCAGCCTAATGCCTATCAAAGGTTTCCTTAATATTTGATCATCTTTTCAGGTGACATTAACATGTGCTTTGGAGGGAAAGTGCTTTGCAGGGAAAGATTAGATTTCAAAATGTTCATGACAAGTAGAGGAAAAAATAAGGAACGTTAGGGAGGAGCTGTATGAACAGGTGCAAAAAACAGCAAATAGGGCATTGGTAACCATCTGTGGAAATAAAGAATAAAACAAAATTATTAGTAACAGAACAGTTAATAACTGCTAATAATAGAAATAGAATAGAACAGATAAAAGAATTGAAGGCTGTAGGGGATCCGCACTAGAACATATGCCAAAAATATTAGTCTGTGGCAAAAAATGCAGACATCATTTGAGAATGTGATAAGCAAGTAAAAGTACAAAACAATCCTGTTTGGATTTGGGAAGGCTCCAGATGGAATGTTGAGCAGAGTATTGGATATTTACATCAAGCAAAATATTAGACAGAGGAGACAAACAAAAAAAATCATAAATCTAAAAATCAGGACTACTTTGAAAGGAACTATTGAATGACCTGGCTTATCTTAAGCCAAGAGGAAGGCTTATGAAGTGAATGAAGGAGGGAAGAGGGAAGAGGGAAGCATATATGCATATTTATATACACTTATATTTACTTATATATGAGAATACTAGTGTATATATGTCCAGATGCAGGACACTGCAAAGACAAAGGAAAAAATCTGTCTTCTGCCTTCACAGCCCAAAGGACCAAAAGTCATGCAGCAGGAAAAAAATAGAGTAATAAGTAAAATAAAAAATTCTCATGCTGTTAATAACAAAATAGACTGTCTGGTGATATTATTAAGTCTCCATTACCGACCATTAAAAAAAAAAAAGTAGGGCACACGTATGCCAGATTGACATAGGCTTAATCATTTAAGTCTTGGGGAGGAAATTAAATAGAATTTCTTAAGGCTCCTGCTTCTATTGAGCATAGAAACCTCCTTACGCCTGGAGTTAGATGTGCCCTCTATTTTTCTATTGCTACCAGATGTGTGGCTATTCCTATGCAATTTTATTTCTGTAGCAATATTAATCACTTATTAGGATTAAATTTTCATTTCAAAAATGAAAAATGAATGGCTTGCTGTTATCTGAAAATTAACAAAATAAACCTAACAAAATATATATTGTCCTGTATGTTTTTCCATCAAAAAATTTTAAAAAATTATTTGGAATAGAAAAATTAATAAGTTTAGAAATAAAAGAACTTCTGTGTAAAAAATAAAATTAGTTTTATCAAATCTAAAATTATGTTTTGAGCTTTAAAATATGCCTCAATACAAATTATAAAGGTAAGTAAATTAACAAATTTTTTATACACTATGCACACTACAAAAGACAGTGTGAGAACAAAGAGCAAGGTTATTACATTTCTACAAGTATGTTTATGTAGGTTTAAAGCTTAGATACTTCAAGTTGGAAAGTTGCAGAATTCTGGTTGTTATCTGATGCTTCATCAGTCCATAAAATCAGGCCATTTTTTTCTTTTTCCTCAAAACCCGAATTTTTCCACATATTGCTCCATCCCCAGCATATTTTTTTATCATTTCTGCTTCTTACTTTTAACTGTAAATTTCATGTTTCTGAGACTCTATTCCTGTCTCAAATTCAGTTGACATTTCAACTGATATAATGATTGTCAACTGTCAGGTAGACTTTTCATTAAAAACTTGCTGGAAAGAGACACAAAGGTATCCACAATGGAATATATTCCTGAAGAGTCCTTCCATTTCAAAGGCCAGCCAAACACATACTTGGCCTCTCAAGATTTCAGATGAAGAAATTTTTATGTTCCACCTATATTATTTTGTGACATAAAATAGTTAATAGTATGAAATTCAGTTACAGAATTTGAATGCAATTACTTATATTTATTTAAAGGATGAGTATGAAATACCTCAGCTTTTGTATATATCAAGTTTAATGAAGCTTTTCAACAGAAGATGTTTGTGCATACCACGTTGTTTTTCATGCAATTCTTTGCACTGATTAAGAGGATACTACTCTTCCCTCTGTAGTCTGGTGTCTCAGTCATCCAATGAGGCTTAGCATGGGTTTGCATTTTTTTCATGGATGGATTCATGTGAGTTAGTAGAGATTAGGCATTTTCTTTTATATGTCTTCTCCAGAGGAGAGCAAAGGGAAAGCTGTTGAGGGCATGCATCTAATTTTTGTTTATCTAATTAGGGACCTTTTACATCACCTAAATGTACATCTGTGACTCTTTTGAAATCTCAGTGGCTGTGCAGATATTAAGGAAATGATCTCACTCCAGAAGCATAACATTTTGCCATTTATTTGGAGAAATGTTCTTCTCCCAAATACCACCAGTAGATGAAGCTGTAAAATTTACAACATGTAAATTACAGTGGAAGCATTGTCACTAATTTTTTTCACTATTATGAAATGCTTTTCTTAATCATGGAAATGCTGACAACAAAAACTTCAAAAATACAGAAATGGATAAGGGAAACCAGAAACTGATCTCCTGCTTTCACTGCTATTTACTCCTCCTTCCCATTTCAAACCAAAAGCCAGAGCTGTCTTCTCTTCGGGATTAAAATACATAAAATAACACTGAAGAAGAGACAATTTTAAACAGCATTTTGAAATACAATTTTAAAGTGAAAGCAAGTAGAGTACAAAAAAATTCTTTTGGTGCTATAAAGCAAAAAATTTTCTAATTTCATGTCACGTTAAAATGAATCCACCTTTTACTTTTTTTTTTTCTGTGATTTTTTTTCTGCCAGTATTACTTATATGCCTTAGGGAACCAAAAGGAGGGTTAAACAAGTGATTTTTTTCATGCAAAGTCACCTAAGAGCCAAAACTAAAATAGCAAAGTTAGAAACTCAGTTGCAAATATGTTAGTTAATAAAGGTCTATTTCCTGTCTCTCTAAGCAGGAGTGCCATGGAACAGAGCACATCCCCACAGCTAAGCTGTCTTATCAGCCAGTCTCTATGACCTATTTGGAAATATCCATGGACCATGCTATTTCCTGGACAGTGGTCAAGCATTGCCAGGGCTTGTTGGTGTGTAGCAGAAAGTGATCCAAGCAGCATGGCATGTTTCTAAGCAGAGATGATGTTCCCAGGATAGCACTGAAGTGCCTGGCTCTGTTAATTTATTGACATAGTCATAGCCCTTGCATCCCGTGGTTACCTTACCTCAAAAGTAAACCTATGAAGCAATATAAATACCTGCTTCATACACCAGAGTTCTACTCTGTAAATAGAATTTACAGTTATAGAAGTTAAGACTATATTTAGATATTTCTCCATCTCAAGAAAGTTTCTCTGAACCTGACTTTTATTTTGGATACAATGAAATAGATGGAAATCTTTTCAATGGAAGTTTTTCCACTGGGTGTTTCTTATGTCATTCTATGCACACATGCATAGAATGTCACATATGCATTCTATTCCCACAAGTCAAAAGAAGTAGTAATGGTGGTGGGGTTGTTTGGTTTTTTCATAGAAGGAATGTTTTGTGTTACTTCTGATAAAAGAAATTAACAAAAAAAACCACCCACAACCGTGCAGATTTATGCTAGATTTTTTTGAATATGTAGTAAATCTGGATCATAATAATTACTATCAAGTTTGATTTTTATTTCAGAGTTAGTTAAATTGTAGAAATTGTGAAAAAAATCCCCAAAATTAGATTGTAAAGCCCATTTTCTAGCATCTTTTAAGACAACTTAATTCTTTGAGCAAATTTCTCAGGAAGAAGAATGTGCCACTTACTGAGCAGAGGGAATGTTCATCCTCAGATTGCCCACTGCTATTTACACTAAGTGATCTTACTAGAGTGTCTGTTTGATGACCAATACCCCTGTGAGGATAGTTAGAGAAGCAGTGACCTTTGAACTTGAGGTTGGTTGATGAGCCTGTAAAAAAATCTTGATCTCCTCCACAGCATTTTCCCCATTAATCTTTTCTTTGTGATTCTTCTATCTTAGTATGTCCTTTCCTTGTGCATGTTGTTGAGTTTGTATTTTTTTCTTTGACTAATTTTATACATGGTGGTTGGCAAGGGAGACAAGATAAGAGACCACATAAAGCATGGAAGGATAGAGCAACAGCAGTGCTGTGTTGGGTTACTACTTTGTGTTGAATTGGCTTTTTCATCAGTCACAGTTTTCAGTATGCTGGTCCATTAAATAAACACTTTCTACAATATTATTGAATTTGGTTGAACAGAAGCAAAATCTGAAGGACAACATTGCAAACAGAACTGCTGTAGAAAATTATAATTTGCAGGAACCAATAAGAGAGCTCTACATGGGAGATGATAGCCTGAACAAGAACTTTTGGACTGGGGGAACATGAAACAAAATAGCAGACTTAGAAATATTAACACAAAATGCATGTCAGTACCAAATTGGCTAGTAAATATATAACAGTAGAGCTATTCTGGCAAGCACAACCAGCCATCACAGACCACAAATTTGCTTCACTTCATAAGCACTTTGGTTATTTTACTAATCTTATGAATGTATGAACTGTACAGTTCTGTGAAGCGTGCAATTTTTTGCACATATTTTAATTGTGATAGTTTGGCTGGCAAAATTTACAAGCATGGTTAATCATGGCTAAGAGAGAGACAGGTGACCAAACAGTCCTGCTCTTGTAGGTACCAGCTTCAGAGTGATAGTGTTGACGTCAATAAGAACAGGAGACTGCTAAAGCAGAAGAACATAGATTTAGAAATTAAATCCATATGGTTAAATTCTTACACTCTTGAGCAGCAGATAAGACACAAGAAGCCAAAAATGTGAACTACAAATATTTGGGATAAAAAGGGAAGTCTTTTCTTAACAATATCATTACTTGAGATCACCCTGCCCCCCACCCCAAAAAAAAACCAAAAAAAAAATCTGTCAATGTGTAGGATGTTTGGAGAATGTAATGCGTAATGAAGAGAGTAGTCCACAGAAACAAACAATAAAGAAATGCTTGTAGATGTTCAGCCAAACAACAAATGAGTTAAAAATATGGAAAGGACATCCAGTTTAAGAAAAGATTGATCAAGAATTCTCAAGGTTGCTGTTCCCTGAGATTTCCTCGGGGTTGCTGTTCCCCGAGGTAATAAGGTTTTCGGGCTTTTCTTGCCCTAAAAGTTCCACGCCGGTGCCAGAGAAGACAAGCTGAGTCCAAGAATTCGTGTTTCCAAAGTTGTTTATTCTTTCATTATCTCTCTGTCCTTTCTCAGCTCTGCAAGGCGTCCCCAGCAGGGCAAGACATGCAGCGAAGTGGCAAAGTGGGTGGATCAGAGGGTCCAGAGTTTATGTACTGTCCCCTGACCCAANCCAACAAAGAATGTTGAAAACCAGCAGGGAGGACAAGGAGAAAGAAGGAGTGTGGGTTGCAAGATGCTGTTAGAGTCATTTCAGACAGCAGCATCAGTGAATGAAAATTACAGGAACTGGTTTGGAAGTAGTCCAGATCAATTTGGCAAAAAGAATTTAAGACAACAGCTATAATCAGAATGTTAAGTGAGCTTACAACCAAAATGCAGGGCATTCCTAGGGCGCCCTAAAAGGGGAAAGCTCAGGGGAAAGCTCAGGGGAAAACTATTTGAAAATGCCAAAGGCCAAGATATAGGAAGAAGGTCCAAATGAGCAGGATGTGTTGTTAGACTGAACTCTGCAAGGACAGAACTGAAGAAGTCACAGGAAAAATTAAATATACCTTTCTGATTTAGTGTAAGCACAGAACTGACTTACATTAATAATTGCTCTGTAACGTGAATGATTCATGAAGTTAAAAAGTCCTTTTTTAGCATACTGGACGAAAAGTCCTGGCATTACAATGCAATATGAGAAGTACCCAGTTGTTGCCAGGACAGAGAGTAAAGCAGTTGTTGTGTGACTGTAAGCTGACCTCCTCTGAGACAGTACTAGTTTAAAGCACCCAATGGTTGCTTATCAATAAAGGTACGTTCTTTTCTTTGCGTCTAGTTAAGCCTATTCTTTTTCTATTTGAATGCCATTATTGTTTCTAGAAAAAAATATGCTAAGTCTATTAATAAAAATAGCATACTGTCTTTAAGGGTGAAGAACCATTTTCACTGTGATTTGCCTACTTTTTTTTGAATTTCTCTATGTTATTTCAATAGCTTTAATGAAATTAATCAAAAGCTCTTTCTGCTGCATTGCTTGGAGGGAAATGTAGGAACAGAGAAGGAAGCAGTGAGGCCCTAAGAAAAGCAGGAATAGGAGCAGAGCTTACATAGCAGGTTACAAGGCCCCAGGAGTGTCTCCTCATGAATGCAGCGTGACTGGTACTAAGCAGGTGGAGAGACTGTCAGCTTGAAGAAGGACTGAGCCTAGGGACAGTCACTTAAGTTAAATTCCGGAGAAGCCATTAGCAGGAAAGCTCTTGAGTTTCTCCTGCCAGGAGTAAAGGAAGGATGGGAACTAAATCCTTTTAGAGATATCTTACAATCAGGACTTGATTTCCCATAGATCTTTTACATTTAGCAGACACTGTTCCCTCGGCTTATCCAGAAATATCCTGTCCCTCCTTATTTCCCCTGCTCACTTGCATTCTTCTCTTGACCTTCACCCCAGCACAAAATGTCTGTTTTGGAGCCATTTAAGATCGCAGTGCCTGAGATTTAGAGGAGAAAAAATATATTTCTTGCAATGAACTGTATTTCCCACCCCCAACCCCCAACATGAAAATACATGTGCTATATTTTGTTCCACAAATATCCTTGTAAATGTCATCAAAAGAGGATTTGAAGGGAGAGGGGGTTAACAGATATCTGGCTGAGAAAAGTTTTCTGAGACACATTTTCTAATCAGTTAGCCAGTACAAAAAGATAAAACTATTAATCTCCATGCACATTACAGAAAAACACATAGAACCCTGTTACTGTACTACACAGTGTTGTGGGTCATCTTCCAACTTGAAATACACACCTCCACATTTCTCAAAAATTTCCAACACAACCACAAAGCCATATGCTTAGAGATTCACAGAAATACTCAGCAGGAATTACAATATGATCCTTAATGCCTCAAGTAAGTCAAACAGACTCTGTTCATTGCGGCTAAATGCCATCTGAAAATAATTCTGTTCTGAGGTAAGATTTTATGAGGATTTCCATATATTGGCATATGATGACTCTCACACTAAGGGTATGCTTATAGCATAAGTTTACCCTGTGCCCCTGTCTTCTGATTACAAAATAATGAGTTTTCACAAGCAATTCTCTGATGCAGTGAGAGTGAAAACTCAGTGATCATTCATGTGAGTAATGGCTCACATGCATGAGGGTGAGGTATACAAATTGCCTTATCTTCTCTCCGTTAATTTCTGCTCTGTTAGCAAGAGCTATATGCGCAAAGTATTACCAGCTTAAAATACCTTTATTGTCATCTGAAATACATTTGCAATAGTATAATTTCCTTCAGCAAATAGTCTGAAGGCTGCATTGCATTCTAGGTATGTGCAAAAATCTCATATTAACAGAAAATAAATAGGAATCAATAATTGCTAAGCTGGTCAAATGAAAAGGGTATATAACTCAGAAAGCTGTTTCAAGTAATGTCCAGTAATCAGTGTTCTGGGAAAGAGCATGAGAATTAGGCAGGCTGAGAGTGGCCATTTCCTGATACAGCATTTTAGCTTCTACTTAAACACAATTATAGTCTATTTTGTTTGTTCAACTACAAAACCAGAAGTCTTAATTAAAAACAATAATAGGGAAATATTTTCCTTTTTAAGGTTAGTTTTTGTTTCATTTTGGGTTTGTTTTGTTTTGGTTGTTTTAGTTTTGTTTTGTTGGTTTTTTTTTTAATAAAGCATATTATCAGACTGTAAAATTAACTAATTATAAAAGTTTTACATTTACTCTCTCTCAGTGAAGGTAGAAATTTTCCTGTTTTGAAGTTCTGTTTCATTTTGAAATCATTAAGGTACAAACAGACATATTGACAATGAAATGGAAGAGTGTTATTCACTGTGCTCCACTTACTGTCATTTAACTGGGAAAATGTATGCAACCTAGCAAATTTCTGCAGCCCAGAGAAAAATCTCAAATTGGGCTAAAACAGGGAAAGAGGAAGAGGTGATATTTTGAATGTAAATATAAAATCTTACCAGTCAGATGAAAGCATGAGAAAATTGCTAATAATTTTAATTTTGTTTCTGATAATTAAAGTATTTAAACTACTGTAACAAATTTGTCAGTGAAAAAAGGAACATATATCTTAAATATTCTTCCCTTTCCAGCATATTATACAGAAGATGCCAATTACTCCCAGAAAAACAAAAATTTTTCCAAAGGACCTGGTTTTCCCAAATGGCCTCTGATAACACATCTCCACCACTCTTTTTAGTCTCTGATCTCAGTGAGGCATAGGCAACAGTAAGTACACATTTACAGGAATGAAGCATCCACTATATTCAAAAAAAACAAATGTCAGAAATCTCAGATCATGTGAGGAGACACCATGAGTTTAGAGAGATAATTAAATGGTTAGGAAAGGATTCTTCTGCCCAGGAAAGAAGATGATCTCCAGCTTCTTCCAAATGTCCTTTGGTGCCTCAACCATTCTGTATTTCTGAGGAAGGGACTGTGGGCAACAATCAGGGCCTCAGGGGTATTTTAGAAGTTTAAGTTGTTTTCAGTGTGCCAAATGACTCATAGAATCAAATTTTGTTGCAGATACCTGGCTACACATCCTTTGCTTTCCTAGCTTGGGGAACTTTTCCACGTTCTGCCACACTTGAGTATTCTGTGATATTAGAAAAAGAGAACTGGACTTAACAACTCATACAGAAGTTCTAAGGAGGAATGTGAAAATGCCAGTCTTTAGATAATGACAATGTTTTGTGGTTTAGCACCAGCCAGGTACTACACTCCATGCAACCACTTATTCACCCTTCCCCCATTCCCCACCTAGTGGGGAGGAGAATCCAAAGTTAAACTTGTGGGTTTGGGTTAGAACAGTAGCCATATTGAAACAAAATCAAATATAAACCTAAAACTAATTATAACATCATGATCATGATAATGATAATGATGATGACGATGATGAAGATGAGGATGTACTAACACAAGTCAGGAAAATGACGATGACACAGTTGTTCACCACCCACTGACCAGTGCTCGGCCCTTCCCTGAGCAGCAATTGGTCCCTCCCAGACAACTCTACCCAGTTTATACACTAGGCATGACCTTCTGTGGTATGAAATATCCCTTTGGCCAGTTCAGGTCAGCTGTCCTGGCCGTGCTCCCTCCAGCTTCTTGTGCAAAGCATGAGACACTGGAAAGCCTTTGATTTAGAGTAAGCAATACTTAGCAACAACTACAATATCAGAATATTATCAACCTTACCTTCCTATTAAATTTCAAACATGGCACAGCTCTTAGGAAGAAGAACAATTCTATTTCAGCCAAAACCTGGACAAAGTGCTTTTAACACTCAAGTGCCAAATCAGAAGACATGCTGGATCAGAAGGAATATCATACAGCTCATTAACAGAAAATACCCTCCCTTTACTACCATTTTGCTGGATTTAACTTGCCATATTCCCACTAAGTGCATTACAATGTACACTAAGTGATTCTACCAAGTAAAAAACAAACCACATTTGGTAAGGATTGCTGTAAGGCAACCACGATGTTCAGTCCACTTCTTATATGTGACAGGCGCTCTTAGTAGTCTTATGCAGCTTTCATAATTTTTAGATATCAGGAAAGAAATTGTCAAGTCTAAATGTAAAGCTATATCAATATTTTTAGCATCTCCTAACAGATCTTTACTCAATTATAGTTCATCTTTTAGTGAGGACACTATATTTCTACTTAATTATTTCAGGTTCTGGCAGACTTACAAGCAGAGGATACTTGTTCCAAGAAAACTGTATCAGCTCTTTCAGCAGTCAATATTTCAGATGGTTCAGGTTTCACACAATTTTTCACCAACAGTTAATTATTAAAATGCTGAAAATTACAAGCAATACTTAAATTTAATGATCTTTCAGTCTAGAAAGATCATCTAAACAAAACATAATTCTGATTTCATGTAATATGGCTTTACCTCTGTATCCCATTATATTTCTGAGTGAAGAATGAATGACCAGCATATATGTATTTTGAATAAAAGTCTAATTTGCTAGAAGCAAAAAGTGATGATTTCCACACTGTCATCAATGCAGAAGTAACATTCTCAATGAATATTGGTAACATATTTTGTTTAAGCATAGTTAAATACAAGTACAAAGAGAATTACCTTTTATGTAACGTCAGACTGACATTTTAGAAGTGGATACACAATTACTAATTAACTAACAGGATATCTTTGGAAAGAGAAATATAATTGGTAAAATAAGGGCATAAGCATATAAATAGGAAGGTATGGAGAAATCCCAGCTAATTTAAAGACGCAGCTCCAGTTACATAATGAAGACTACAGACCTGAGATAAATCTACCTTAAAACAATAAACTACTTCATTTCTGTGCAAGGGAATTCAGTTTTGAGGCAAGGTAATCTCTTTGCAGAATAGTCCTTCATTTATACATTGTTGCCCTGAGGCTTCTTCTCCAATCTTCTGCCTTGAGATTCCCTGTTTTGGGTTACTTCCCTATATACTTGGTGTATACCCACTCTCAGTCACAGCTTAGAGAAATAAAAATATAAGAAATATTACTTAAAGAAGAGACTAAATAGCAATTGATAGAGTGTAAGATAGGATGCCAACAGGCTGTAAACTCAATTATTTCACAAATCTGACAATATAGAATATTAGGAGAAGGCCAGTGATTCCCATTTCCTCTTTTGCATTGAGCTAATACCTCAGATAATTCCATGAAAAATAACTGGAGAGTGTGGTAGCGACTGTCAGATATTTGATTCCTCACTTCATTACCCTGAACTTTCTATAAATACTACAGTTCCAATTATTCCAAGGGTTTTAAGCAGAGAAAACTCACCAAGCTCTTCCTGATTTTTCCTTTTGAAGTATTTTATTTTCCTTTTTTTTTTCCTATGTTTCAAATAGGCAGAAAACTAGCTGAGTCCAAGGTTTATGCTGTTGTACACACAGCTGAAAGCAGTTTTTGAATTGTGGGATGGAATCACAAAGGACTATTAAACACTTATGGCTTTTATCATACCACACTCATTACCTCACAACAGGACAGTTGGCTGTAGAAATGGACATTGTAGGTTCTGCCATGACAACCACACTGGTTTCAGTACCCTCTTTATGAGAAAGACACTATTTTTCAATGACAGTGAATGATGTGCAAATACCTAAAATTATAAAGTAAGTTTAATTACACACAGCACTTGACAGTTAACATTTTGTTTCTCAAGTTCCCAGTTTCCTTTGACTTCCCAAGTAAATAGGTTACCCATTACCTAAGTTAAATGATTCAGCTGAATCCCTAACCATTCTCCAGTCTTTATATCTGGCTTACCAGTGTGGACACCTGGAAGTTAATTCTCTCACCTCAGCCAAACTGAGTGACTTTTTCCGATAGAGCTTGGCTTATTTGCAGAGAAGGTCCTGAACTGATTGTGATTTCAAACATCCTTCTAAAATATTTCTTTTTGGGGGAGAAAAGGGTAGTTGGGTTGTTGGGGTTTTTTTATTTGTTTTGGTTTGGTTTGGGTTGTTTTTTTTTTTTGTTGCTATTGTTGGTTTGTTGGTTTGGATGTAGTTTGGGGTTTTTTTTAGTTTTTTTTTCTTTCATCTCACAATTTCTCTTACTGAATTTGGTCAGTTATATTGATTCCATCACCTTTTAATTGTTGGTTTTTTGTTTGTTTTTTTTTTTCCCACTATTACCTGCCCATATTCAGTAGAAAGCATTGTATCCCTGTGCATCAAAACATTGAAATTCCTGAGTTTTGTCAGCTCATGAAATAGTGTGCATCAAGAGCATTTTACAAACAAGCTCATATCTTCTTTGACAGATATCTCATTCACAGATCTTGGCAGAATGTTTATGCACTTCAAGCCAGATGTAGGCATCATTTTTTCCTGCCATGTGGTCCACTGTGATATGAATCCTACAGTGTCTGTTCCCTTCTCAACATCTCTTGCTCCTGGAAAAGCCTAGAAATTACATTAACAGTAGCATGACCAAGAGCCATTAGTGTTGGTAATTTCCAAAAAGTGCTTTCTAAACAGTCTCCATCTTCCAGCACACCAGACCATCTCTCCTGCTGTTCTTTAGACTTGTCAGCATTATCTGCCCACCTCCTCAACAGCTCTCTACTCTTACCACAGCTAATTGTCTGTTTTGTGCTTAGCCCAGCCTAGAGCAGGATGAATACACATGTGGGTGTGAAAAGTGGTGACTTTTACCTGTGAGAATGATCCATCCAGGAGCTAGTTTTGGAGCCCAGACCTCATGGTTTTATACTACAACCAGAATACTAATCTGCCAGTTTTCACCTTCACAGTAAGTGTTTATGCCTTTCATAGCTGTCTATGTGACAGATGCTGTGATTTCCCTGACTCCATCTGTTTCTGCTGCTGAGTTAGACGCCCACTAGTGATAAGAGGTGTCAGCTTTCTCATCAAAGAAGTTGTCTTTACTGTAGTAGTATGCAGAAGTCAAATGGGATGAAATCATCTGAAAACTTTATTACCCTGATGTACAGAGCAATTGTTCCAGACATGTAACCACCTTTCCTGAAGGCAAAATTCAAAATTTATTCCTTCGTGCAGATCAGGCAAGTGGGTAGTTATGCATTTTTTTCTCCTGTAGCCTTACTATAGGAACTGGAGCTGGATGTAATGCCATGTCAAGGTAATTGAGTTATTTATTGCAGATCAGATTATCTGATGAATTTCACAATTTTTTGCAAAATAAGTTATTCAAGGATGCATTAGATGAACAGATCTAATTTCAGGTACAAGTGTTTTATAAATTTTATTCTTTTCCTCTTTTTGAGAAGCTCACAGTCTAATAACTCTCTACTTCAAAGGTGGGAATAAATCTATGACTCACATCTTAAATATCATGACTTAAAGTACATGACTATACATCCAAGTGAGGCAAAGGATTCCTGTACAAAAATGCAATACATACAGCACTTAAACCTGTCTAAATCTTTGGACAGCTTAAACCTTCTGCAGGCCTTCTGTATGCAAGACAGTATATTATTTTATAAATCATTAAATTCACATGGGATCAGACCCAGCAAAGCTCTGAGGCACCAAGTCTTGCCTAATTGGCTCCTCTTCACCAGATGAAAAAAAAATATATTCAAATAGGAAAGGTGTTACAACTAGTTGTGACAGAAACCATCATTTGGCTTAATAATTGTAAAAAAAAATTCCCCATACAGAAATGAATGGAATTTTTTTCTGAAGGAACTACAAGTATGAGGCAAAGATAACAAGTGTGGAAATGATTTGCATTCTCAATTAACAGCCCATGTTAAGAGTATGCTTGCAGTTTGTTCAAGAAGCTTTAATCAGAAAAGTAAACTGTAAGCAGCCTAACTAGGAATTTATTGCCAAGTTCTCTCTAAGAATCAAATCCTTCTGTTTACTAAACAGATTTTTAAAAAGAAAAAGAGGGAATCTACTTTTCAATTAAAAGGATGATATCTGAAGGGCTGCGTCTTGAGGAACAAGTAAAAGAGGTGCAAAAAGGACCTCTGAATTTTTTTCAATTTACAGTGAAGATAATTCAATCATGTGGTCTTGCCCTAAAGTTGAAGTCAAGGTAATTTATCACTTAGCTTGGGAACATAGTATTAATTCAGATATTTAATATTTCAATTTCAGTTTGATTCAAATCAGACACAGATTTTTGGCAATAAAAATGAATACATTGAAAGTTTTTTTTATTCTACTAATCCCACAGTAAAACTACATTGTAAAATTTTCATTTTTTATACTACTTATAATATTGATTACCTTAGTTTAAAACAACTAAGGTATTCTATATATCCTAAAATGTATAAATTTTAAAGACCATTCATACGTTAAAAACAACCCTTCAATATTTATTCAATTTTTAATCAAAGTATTGTACATATGATGTACACTTTTAAAGTTTTGATTCGTTTTAAAGGAAGAATGAGAACGATAACAAGAAGTAGCAGTTTTGCATATACTCACCTTTTACCTTAGTTTTAAAAGCAGATCTTCTTAGTGGACTTTTTGGTTTGACATTGTTTAAGAAGAGGAAAATATAAACTATTATATAGTTTAGGGGTAAATAATCCGCATTTCAAGGGTCTTTATTTGAAAAAAAGATAGAGATTATTTTTTCATGTAAAAAAAAATGACTATACTTTCCATCTGAGGTATTACAAAGTTTTCATATGGACAATAAATTTGGTAAACAGTGAAAGTTTATTGGGTTGTCAATGACTTTACATGGAAAGATGGGACTAAAATATCATAAAATAATTTTAATTTTACTGTGTGGAATAGGATTTCTGATAGATATTTATTATGAAATCATAAATTTCTGTCCATTGTCTCTCCTCAGTTGCTTACTGGCAATATCCCAGGAGCTAGAAATACTGCTTTTCCTTCAAAAATGTAATTGATGGAGAAAAATATAGACTTAAATATTAAGTGAAAGGACGTTAAACATCTAGGAGAAGGTCAAAGTGCACAAACTGAAATACAAGAAATGCCACTTGAAAGAAAAAATAAACAAACAAAACATTTGTATTCTGCAGGTGACCAAACACGAGACCAGGATATCCAGAGATGAGGTTTTGGACTTTCCATCCTTGTAGACACATAAGTTAAAATCCTCTTGCTGCTCAAATAAAATTTTCCCCTTTCAATCTCTGTGGGTACAGGCAACAGGCAATTTCCCTAGGCAATTTTATGCTTATTTGTCTGTGCAAGACTTATGATGCATTCCTTTGTGTGTGTATCATGTCTTTTCTAAGCTTCTGATAACTCCCACAGTTCTTTGGATCATGCCTAATTAAGGCCATTTTGGGCATGGAAAGGATTATTTTATTTTATATACCTGAGTTACTTATTTCTGTATCACAGAAAAATATTGGGGTTTACAAATATGTGACACTGTTGAATGATGAGCAGTTAAATAATTAATCTCCCAGAGTGTATTCTGCAGAACTATCTGGATAATCATCCCATCTGTTGCAGGTGCAGATTATTCTTACTAAATGTAGTACCTTATTCTCTTTCTTAATAAGTTTTTTCTATTTTTCAAATATTTATGAAACTAGTTTTGGTCATTTTTAATTTTATCCCTGCTCTCCACAGTACTTGTATCTTTCAGCCTGTTATCATTAAATAGAGGTACTCCTAATTATTGTTAAAAACAAAGTGGTATCAGATTCAGAACAGATAGCTACCCAACCTATTTTCCTGAATTCTTTGATAGCAAACTGCGCAAAACTATATTTTCTTTTCTAGTACTCTGTCCTCCCAATTTAAAAAGTTTTATCTATACCATATTTAAGCTATTTTGATTATGATTATGAAAAATCACCCAAAACTGTTTAACACTGTAACAACCACAAAAACATTTAAAAAAAAAGAAAAACTACATATTTCACTTATGTATCTTCCCAAGGAACAGCTGGAAATTGTATTGATTCAACATGATTGTTCGTAACAAATCTGTGTTGTCTGTTACTTACTGTCTTATAATCTTCTAAATGCTTATAAATAGATTCTTTGATTTTTATTCCAATGCCTGAAATTCAGTATATACATTTCATCTTATCACCTGAGATTAGTCACTACATCTTTTTACAGTTTTCTGATGATTCAGTTGTCCTTCCTTTACTGAAAATAACTATTAACTAGTCTGAAATTATTTCAGCTAATTCTCTAAAGGCAAAGTCAATTACATCTAGTCTATCTAAGATTTTAAAGATTTTAAATTTTTCCTGTTATAAATTGAATGTTGACCCTTATGTGATTGGTGCCAATTGTAAGTCATATCCAACAGTTTAACTTAAAAGAGAGTAAAGACTACAAATGAAAATGACATTTCTGGTATTCTTAGTGTTTTTTTCTTAGCTTTCCAGCCTGATGGTTAACTGATCAATTCCTCTTATGCTAATGTACTGATTCAAAGTATTTTTATCTTCCTTTAGATTTCTGTTAAACCATAACTTGCAATTTCCAAGTGAATTACCATTTTTTAGTTTAAACATTTTCTTCTCCTCCTAGATAAAAACTTCTGATTCTACAGTTCTGTGATGCTCCATTAAAATCATGCTAAAGATGGAGATTTAGACCACAGCATCATATTCTCTCATCTAACATTAGCTATTGAGAAATTCAGGCTACTCTAAGATATTTTTATGTTATTCCTACAATAAATGATAAGAAGTAGGTTGAAATGAGGAGCTAATCTTATGACACATCCTGTCCTATATTTGGTCTCTGAGATATGGAGGATAAATTGTCCTTTGGAAATGCTCATCGCTGTTGCC
Source organism: Hylia prasina (assembly GCA_013397195.1). Lineage (NCBI taxonomy): Eukaryota > Metazoa > Chordata > Aves > Passeriformes > Sylviidae > Hylia > Hylia prasina. Next base: position 1,140,581 of record VYXD01010674.1, read on the forward strand.
AGTCACAAACTGTGCTCATCACACCCACAACATTGTTCTGAACTTCAGCAAATGTGATGGATCCGGATCCATCCAGTGTTTTATTTCTGTGCTAGCTATGTAACTCTCCTGAAATTATCCTATACTGCCTTAGAAATATTAGTTAACTTAGGTCATAATAACTCAGTGAAAGAAGCAAGTGAAGACCGAAGAACCCATCTGTTCTCTGTCATAAAACAATGCTGCTCAGCAGTTTAGGACAAGAAATATTTTTCACCTAACTAAATACGTAAACAGAATACAGAATTAGGAGAAATGGTCAGAAAATGACCATAAATAAAATGAGAAAGGCCTGAAAAAAAAAATCCCTAATTTTGATTTAAATCTGAAACACTTTGTTTTGAAGATAATCTGTGATTTCTAATGCAAAAACTACTTCTGGGATTTTGTTTTCCCGTTGCTTCTTCAGTTAGGCTGTTCTAGCACTGTACAATCAATTGGTATGATTCCTTAAAAGTATTCTTGCTTTAATGTCTGAATTTTGTTGGTTACTTATCCCATATCACAAATAAAGTAGTTAGAAATTAATTGCTTTGGTGAACCTGTTTTCTCAGTACATACAAGTTATATCGCCAGTATAAATATTGGTCATGCTGGAATAATCTTTAGAGAACCTTCATGCTTCAAACATTGTTTTCCTTTTCAGAAAAAAAAAACAAAACAAAACAACCACAAAAACATAAAATTAAATGACTAGATGTCTGCCACCATTTCTTAATGCTCACTAGTAAAGTAATCTGACACACAATTCCCTAAACCAGTAAATTGAAATATGTTTCAGAGTACAAAATCAATGGTGTCAAAGTTTAGGACAATATACTTGCTTCTGAGTGTTATGGCGAAACTCCTAACATGAAGATCTAACTGTAGAGGTCATAGTTGTTTTAGAGTCTAAGTTTAATAATTAAAATATGCTACATTTGTCTGTTTCAGATCAATACAACTGAAATCTGAAATTTGTATTGTCCTCAGGAAGATGGTGCAATCAAGAATAGGAAAATGATCTTCATATAATCTGGACTTCACCCTCAGTTAGGAGAAAGAGATGGAATTATTTCTACTGACAGCCTGGGGCACAGTTTAGTACCACTCCCAGTATTTCAATTATCCATACAAGGTGGATACTGGAGGTTCCTCTAGTCTCACCCATGGGCATGGTTTCTGTTGCTGCCACTTTGTGCAGGCACCAGGCAGAAGCAAGGCACCGGTCCCATGGTCACCAGCACTCCCTGTTTGTATTCACTTCTGTTTGTGTATCAGGACAGATCACTGGTGAGTATCCCAAGCTGCTGCCTTGGAATGCACTACAGCTCATGAGTCACAATTGCCCCATCCTCATATCTGTAAAATGAGATGGTAAATTGTAAATTTTGATATGCTCTGCAAGGCTTAATTGGCATTTGTAAAGTGCTTTGAGGTACTATACTATGATTTATAGAAAGATTCATATGTTTGCTCTATGTGTTGTTATATCAGTGAAGTTTCTTTTATTTATGTATGGGAATATTTTCTTAAGTTTCTGGCACAAAATACATAGAAAACCACATATAAAGTATAATAACCTTTTTAAAATATAAATTATAGTGGGTGTTCAGAACATCAAATGATGGCAGCTCAAAGCTGATAAACATATGTACAGATTTTTAGAAGGAGGCTTCACATATCAGAAGAAATGCTTAGATCTCAAACCCAAACAAATGGAAAACATAGTTAACTGATCTGCATGATGTAATGGTGGATCTGGAATGGTGTGTGTCTGTCCACCCACTGTTGTACAGGCACTCAAGATACTAGTCATGAAACTATTTTTACGATCATCAGCTTGGTTTTGTAACCACCCACATTTGTCTTTTAGGTTCTCATCTGTCAACTATGTAATTCACACCTTCACTTATAGTCCTGACCTGAAGCCAAGAATAATATGGAACTAATTTTTTTAAAAAAAAATTCATTACTTATCCTAAAGATTTATTTGTCTCTCTATTTTTTTGAGAATATTTACATGAAATTATTCCTACAACAGTATTCTTAAAAAAACCCATAAGATTTCTGAGAAAAAAAGTAATTACATTTAAAATATTCCTCAGGAAGTAAGCAGAGTTTGAGCTGCAGACTAAAAGAAAAGAGACAATTTTTATTCCTGTTTACAGCATGGCTTTTCCATGCACTGATTCTGCATGGGAACTCTTCAAGAATGAAAGTAGTTCCTTCATCCTAAAGAATGTCCATCTAATTTTCAGTACATCGTAAACATTAGGATCCCCTGTTTACTTGTCCATATCAATTTCCTTTCCAACTGACCTGTTTTCCAAGTCTCTAGAGAGCTTTTCATGTTCTGTATGTTCAGACGCCCTTTTCATAGTTGTTCATCTACCTTTCAAGTGGATCAAATCCATTAACTCAGGGACAAGCAATTTTGTTAACATTTACACAAAGGTATTATTAATTAGGACCAAATTTTCTTGGAAAGAAGGCTATTAGACAACTGTTATTTGATTATACTCTTGAACTTGATTCTAGTCTTTCTGTCCTCAATATTGGTATTCCCAGATTTTGATATCATAAAGAATAATGGAGATTATTTATCCAAACTGGCCTTAAGATAGGCATATTCTATGAATTAATTTTGACGATAGGAGAGCAGGTGGAAACTGTAGTCTAAAAAGTGCTAGTAGTCAGCAGGGCTAAATCAGGCTGTTTAAAGACGATTTTCAGACCATATATAGTATTTGCCGAAATATAAATCTATATATAGCAACCTACTGCAAAATACAAGAAACCTGTTATTTGGCTATAAAAGCTCAGTAACTTCTGAATCATGGTTTAAAAAAAAAAAAAAANAAAATTCAGTCAGGCAGCGTCTACTAGAAAATTGAGAACTTCATGCAGCACTCAGTTACTTCATTGATTTATTATTCTGCCACTTCCACTGTTAAAAATTTTGCTTTCTAATGTAAATACACATGGTTTAAACTTCCAACCATTGGTTAAAAGCCCTAGTAATTCATAATTATGTTAAATGTAGGAATCAGCTATGAGCAAGCCCTTATATCTCAAAGGAGTTAATTCAGGTGTTCCAACAGAGTATCTGCCATCTTCATTTCTGCTGAGTACATGGGTAGTTTGTGTAGAACTCTTACACTTATTAATTTTTCTTTCTATAAAGCATTTTCAAAGAACCCCAGATTCTTTTCAGCTTCTATGAAGATACAGAATTATGACTGCTACAGACTCCTTCAGGTAAGTATCTTATGGAAGAAGTTGCCTGTTGGATTAACACTGTAGGCTCACAGTCTTCAGAGCAGGCTGAAGGCTCCATTGTTCTGTTAAATACATGGATATCAAGGATTGTACATCTTTGGACTCCTATCCAAGGTGGGCGAGTTCTCTGGTGAACCACTACACTGTGATCACTTTCCACACTGTGCAAGATGTTCTGCTGCCCTTAGCTTGGGGTTGAGTGATGCTTATAAGGAACAACTCTTAACTATATTATTTGGGGAGGAAAGAGCTCAGTTGCTGTCCTACAACTGTCAGGCATGTCATAGTTTTAAGAGCGGACAGCAATATGTCAGGGAATTAATGCATTTCTGATCGCACCTGTGCAGCCATTGAGGAGCTACATTTACTAATAGCAGCACAAGCACTTTGTCAATCACTGCACACTGACTCGTCCACAAATCTTGATGGTTCCATGTCAACAGCACTCCTTCAGGAAGGACACATAAAGATTTGCTGTCACCACAAAGACTCTTTTGCATGAATTACAAGCTATATGCTTACATAGCAGTCATTCAATGTTGTCAGGTGATTTGAGAAGTCTGTCCTTTAAGTCTGACATATGAAATATGGATACAGAAGGGAACAGCCCTAGAGAGAGTGTACAAAGAATAGGAATCACATGTGGTGGGAGTCCTCTGGATGTGGGCTTGTGGTGTTGGAGTCATGCATGGATATATTAAAGATAATGCAGTGCAGATGAAATGTGACTTGTTGGGTTCAGTGCCTCAGTAGTGTGATATTTGGGGCATTTAAAAGTAAAAAGCAAGTTCAATATCCCATTGGAAAAATGAACATTTCCACCTTTTACACAACAGTCCACTTCAAAATGACAAGGCACTGAAATTATATACCCCATTTTACTTTTTCAAAAGCTATACCCTCATGTAATACATAATATCATTCATGTCTAGAAACAGTGCAAGTGAGCTGCTGGTAAAACCTCATAAAAATATGTCCAAATAATATTTTTAATATACTACTTACTCTGTAAGAGAATGAATGCCCTAATAATATACAATTTTCTACACATATACAGTTACTTATTTTGATTTCCTCCAAGACTATTTATTACCTCTCAGATTTCAAATACCTCACAGCTTCCCACAAAACCTTTCAGTCTCTCTGCAGCACACTGTGGCATGAGTGTCTTTGGCCCTTTTTTCTCATTCATTCTGTAGCTAATAAGTTGTTGCTACTGCGATTTCAGCTGGAAAATGTCCTTCCTTCATGGTTGCCTCCATGACAGATTCAGCCTAAGATTTAGCTCACTGAACTTTGACTAAGGTAACATGAGTTCTAACTTGATCAGTACAGATCCTTCTGAAGTCCATGGGTCATGTAATCATTCTAATTAAGATATTAAGTTGGTTTGAACCTACTGGCAATGCCCATGTCTTTCTATTGACATGAGAGAGGCACTGGGTGCAGAGGCTAAGACTACATGGATATTAGTATAAAAATAAAGACACTGGCTGTTTTGTGGCCTGAGGCAAACAGCAGGGCATGGTTTTGAGTCCTCCATTCAGTAACATACAACCACTTGTCTGCCAAAGCAGTGGAGCTCTACCTAAACTTCTACTGAAATGATATCTGGCTTAGGCTGTCCCCCAGCAGTGCACAGATATTGTCTGGGAGCTGGACACACAAGCCTGAGATTGGCTCAGCTGGTTGAACCATGGTTCTAATAACACCAAGGATGTGAGTTTGATCCCTGTATGGGCCAGTCAGTTAAGAGCTGGACTTGATGATCCTTGTGGCTTCCTTTCAACCCAGACTCTCCTGTGATCCTGAGAGTGCATGCAGGTGGTAAGACCCACCTTCCATCTTCTGTAGTTTCCCAGTATAAGTGGTATAAGTATAAGCTTCTGTAAAGCTAAAAATAAATCAAATTAATATACATTCTAGTCTTGAATGTATTCTATATTAAAAGACCCAATTGCAGTAAACGAAACTTTTTTTTTTAATGTGTTAAAAAAGAATTATTGAAACATCACCAACCAATTCACCCACTGTGCTAAAGACACCACTTACAGAACATTTATCCAAAAGCTACGTATCTGAGTACTGTCTATATCAGAACAGCCTCTGCTACTGTAACTATGCCAGTTATCAAATCTGGTGCTGTAATCATGCCAGATACAAAGATTGTCACTGGTGCCACAGTAACTTTTTAACATAGACCTAGTTTTACTGACAGGCAAGAACTAAAAATAAATTTCTATATCCTGGACAAAATTAAGAGAGTTCCTCTTATAGATGATTAAACAGAGTAGACTTTTTGAATCTGAATAGGTATTTTTTTTTCAAAAATAAAAATAAATTCTAAGGTAGATTTGCATGTGAAGGACAATTAACATATACCAGAGGTTATTCATAGATTGCAGTGTAATAAATGTTTTTATTTTGTGATTGTAATTTTTCTCATATATATCTTCCATTTCAATATTTTTTCATTTCCTCTTGACATGGCTATGGTTCCCTTTTCTGAATAACTATTATGAAAATTATATTGTCTGATTAACAGCTGTGTAGCTTCCCAATAACCTAAGAGCTTATTCTGTAATCACTGAAATAGTCTTTCTGAGTGCAATGGGGCTATTTGCATGAATAAAGATTTGCAGCCTCAGTCCCTAAATTTGTATTTATAGTATCTTTAAGTATAATAAAATTAAATTACAAATGAGTCTCTGATTAAGTGTCCTTTCAAGTGCTATAAAATCTTACACTGAGCCAGAGCTCCCTACTGTTCCTGTGATAAATAAGTGTTCAGAAAGATAACACTGGAGAGTTTAGTAGGATGCAGATGACGGAATTATCTTTATCTGAGTTTTTGACAGAAAACAGCTCTCAGGTTTACATATAATATTAAAGGTATCCAGGAGCACCAAGCCTCACTCTAGTTCCTTTTCAGACATTGCAACTAGAGCTTTGGAAATGAGGTCTGGAAAGATTTGAGGCAATCAATTCTCCTCTGGCACAAAATAGGGGACACCTGGCCAAGCTACAAGTCCTTCAGAAACAACTCTTGTCAGAACACCTTAGTTACAAATAGTTACGAAGAAATCTGATGAGAAAACTCCAAGGATATTTGGACATTGTTGTGAAAAGATCCCAACCGAAAAATAAAGTATGAAGACTATGATTCTCTGCTGGAAAGACTGATGTCAGTAGCCATCTTGTTAAAGCTCAGGTACTTTTTAGTTGTCTCTTTCTCTCCTATCAACCTTATGCCTTCAAATATCCCTGTACTTCCTGCTCTGAAAGAGTTACCCATATATCACATGTCTGAGACTCTCCCACTCCAAAAGATTTTTTTTTCCCTCTCACCTAGTAGAAATAAAGAGAGATGGTTTTCCTAGCTACACCCCCAGCTACCACCCACCTTTTTTCCCTGGCCCCCATCCGAAGCAGACTTTGGGGAGGAAGCATGCTTCAAGACAAGAAGGAATGATGTCTGTTTCATTCTTCTTACCCCCTGCCTTCTCCTGCTGGCTGAATATCTGTCCCACATGCCCTGGACTGTTCCCAGCTGAAAAAACATTGGTCAGTTTTTTAAGTGGTGCTTTTATGTGTGTGTGTGTGCTTAACCCAAACCTGTAGAGTTCCACATTTTAAAACCTTAAGCTATGGATCTGATTGGATCTTGTGTTCATGATCTATCATGTTTTATGCATAGAAAGTATGCACAATGCATGTGTAGGAATTGAGTAGAAATCAAGCTAGAATCTTCTTCCCCTTCTGTTTGGAATCATGCAGCTTTAAGACTGTAATACTAGCCTGAAATATACAACTGAGATTTCTTGAGCACCTCCTCCTCCCTCTTCACTGACCTTGGCATCTGCAGAGTTGTTTCTCTCACATCGTCTCACTCCTCTCTTAGGCTGGGATATGCTCTTCCACAGTCACATTTTCCCCTTCTTAAATAGGTTTCCCAGTGGGGCTACCAACATCTCTGAGGGCTCAGCCTTAGCTTACAACTTTTCTGTCTTGGAGCCAGATGTCGTTGGCTCTGCCAGACATAAGGAAAGCTTCTGGCATCTTCTCAGAGAAACCACTACTGTAGACCTCCCCTACCAAAACTTTGCCAAGCAAACCACTAACACTGCTAGAAGAATACATATAAACATCTCAGAAAGAATTGTGTAAATGAATATTCATTGCTTGCTGAAGTAGTCCCACTGCCTCAGAAATTACTTTTGGGACAGAAGAGCCCTGAGATGTGAAGGGGTTTGTCCCTAAGGCTATCAGGACCTAGCAATTTGTAATTTTTTAACTGGAAAAGTTAAGCAGGGGAGATCCAAAAAAGAATTTTTTTGTGATTAAGTGACCTGCAGTCCCAAAATTCAAGTGAGGTAAAAGCTAGAGTGAAAGCTGCTCAACATTTCACCTTAAATTTTACCTTGACTCTCACCTCACTCCATCTTGGTGCTGACATATGAGCACATGTAGACTGAACTTTATGGCTGACACAGCTATTTCCTGCTATTATTTACCTTGATTCTTGCTGACATGTCCACTTGCAGCTGGGAAGACTGGACCAACTTGAAGGCTATTTCTTAAGCAGCTTACCACTGCCATAGTAAGGCTTAGAAAACCAGCTCTAAAATGATGCCATCCAGGAGCTGCCTCACATGGAGCCAGCTGTCCTATCCATGGGGAATGCACCCCCAGGAAAAAGGGTAAGGCACAGAGCACCAAGGCAGCACAATAACCTCAACTAAACCATCCAGTGAGTCAATATCCTTGATCACCCTGAATATTCTTTGGATCTTTTGCTCTTATTACTTCATTTACACACTAAGCTGTCACCCTGAATTTCTACAGCCTTCTGTGAATTTTTTAAAGTCTTCTGAGAATCTCTGGAGTTTTCCAACTTTTCTAAAACTTTTTGAATGTTTACATGTGAAAGTAGAGTCTTTCAAGGACTTTGTAGGAAAAACAATCTTTGTTTACATTCCTCTCTCAAGGAGAGACCTTTGATGGACTTTTGTCTCTGCCAGTGTGGATGGAGAGGTGGCAACTTCTCCCTCCAATCCAGAGCCAATCCCTGAAGAACTATAAAAACCCTAGTTGTAAATAAGCTTTCCTGCCTCTGGAGCTCACTTTGTGTGCTGTGCCTTCATTCCGTGTCCTGTTGTGACACTAAGCCACTTTCTATGTCCTGCTCTGAAACCCCTTGCACGTGCAATTTCTCTGGTCCTTCCAGTTCCAGGCTTAGCAGAGACCACAATATTTAGTCTTGGTTAGCATCTCAAGCTAGAGAGCAACTTGGCCATAGAAAGAAGCATTCAGTGTTTTATCCGTCATTAAACACAGACATCTTTTAAACTGTTCATGGTGTATTTTTATTAAACAAAAGGCATATTATTGGCTTAGAGCCATTTCACATAAATATTTCTTGGTCAAGATCTAATAATGTAAAACATCCTGAAAAACATTAAAAGAACCATATAACAAGATTTGTATGTCACATCACATAAAACTGAGAAATTTAAGGTTGATTAACTGGAAATTATTGAACTGTATAAACTGAATGTTGCTGAGTTCTATAAAAATATAACAAGAATATATAAGCAGTTCTGATGTCTATTCCAGATGTATCATTTTAGTCTGCTTTCTTACTGCAGTAAGGCTTATGCTACTATGCTGTCTTTCTTACAAATAACTTCTGAAGTCACTCACCAATTTCAACCAATTTAATAAAGAATTTAGCTTTTCAAAGTTCATATGATGAGTGGAATCAGGATACAGAAAAGACCCCAAAATTATTGTCTCCCCTGAGGGGAAAAGCAAATACAACTTATCCCTTTACCTCCTTTTTTCCAATTTCAGCAATTGTATATTGGCAAGAAATTATCACAAACAAAACATCCAACTACCTATATCAAGTATTAAAAATATATATACATTATGTTGAGGAGGAGGGAAATAGTGTCTGTGGCAAGAAGAAAAGATGAAATTTATGGAATAAAATTCAAATGAAATAACCCTATACTGCTTCCATTATTTATTGAATATCCTTTTCCCTCAAAACTCATTTTTTGTTAAATCCCATTTTCATTTTTTTTCCTTTTTTTGTAAGGAGGAAGAGTTTGTGTTTAAAAGCTACTAAAGAACAACCATCAAGTAAGATGTATGAGATAAGGAGCTTTTGTGTGTGTGCGTGAATTTTTCTATGAGATACGGAAAGTTCTTAAAACATTAAATTGCAGTATTAGAGATGAAAACTAGACTGAGGTTCAGGATGACATTCATGGAGATACTGAAACATGATTTTAACATGTTTGAACCTATCATAGTTTGTTGGATGAAAACATCAGATTAAAATATGAATGCCATGAAAATTAAGAAGGAACCAGCCTTTTCAGTATTGTGAGGATAAACACTGAAGGTGTTACAGGTTTGGCTACTCCCATGAACCATTAGCAGCACTATCCAATGTCACCCTGAATTTGTACAGCCTTCTGTGAATTTTTTAAAGCCTTCTGAGAATCTCTGGGGTTTTCTAACTTTTCTAAAACTTTTTGAATGTTTACATGTGAAAGTGGAGTCTTTCAAGGAGTTTGTAGGAAAAACAATCTTTGTTTACATTCCTCTCCCAAGGAGAGAACTTTGATGGACTTTTGTCTCTGCCAATGTGGATGGAGAGGTGGCAACCTTTTCCTCCAATCCACAGACAATCCCTGCAAAACTATAAAAAACCCTACTTGTAAATAAACTCGCTTTTTCCTGCCTCTAGAGCTGACTTTGTGTGCTGTGCCTTCATTCCGTGTCCTGTTGTGACAGTCCACATGTTTAGTGGAACAAATATGTAATTTCTTTCTAGATTCAGCAGAAAATATTGGTTATTTACTAGGTTTTTTTATGCGTTTAACAGTAGCTGACGTCCTTCACCTCCAGTCCTAGTAAAAGACCTGAACAGAAAGGGCAACAAAATGGGCTGAAAAGCAGGGAGTCATTGGCTACTGAAGGACCTGATTTTGCTAAAGGAATAAGATCCAAGGTAAAACTAATGCTGAAAGCTGTGTTGGGAAACAGTCCCAAGTAGTTACTACTTGTATCTACACATAGAGAACATAAGGGGAATAATTAACAGCACGTTGGGATATGAGTTTAAAACAAATCAGCCTGCCGCCCAAACATTCAGTATAGACTTTTAAACTGTACCTATCACATTAAATTCAGTCAAGTCTGGGAATGTTTCCAGACACTGGAACACAATTGTCTATGTGAATAAACACTTAAATGTTCCTTGGCACTAACCTGGCTTGTGCCAACTAGCACAGTCCAGACCATGCCTGGAGATACATCTTGTACAGACCAGCTCATTCCATATAAACATCTTACATGCTATACCCTGAAGTGGAACTAGGAGAGTGTGATACCAGAGAGGTGAGCAACACCATGCCAGTTGGCTTCAGCACCCAAAAGTGTTCTCATGCACACGTACAGTATTAGTGAAAACATTGAATAATGTCTGTAGTAGCTACACCATCCTGAACAGGGAGTAGCTGGTCCCTGGCTGAGGAATCATCATGAAGAATCATCCATATTAGGAATTAATGAAGAGCAAGTATTGTTTCCATACTTGATTCTTTGTCTGTGACTCTTCTCTGTATAGGGATCCTAAATAGTGATATCACTGTACAGTTTAAAGCACACATTGCCGTGCAATTTCTTGTATTTCAAGAGAAAAGTGATAAACACAGATTTCTACAGTAGGTTTTTAAAGAAAACTAGTTTTAGCATTGAAATGAATGTTTACTCTTTGCTAGTGAGAACATCAAAAAATAAGACTCATCCAGTAAATTAGTCATGATGAATTATGCTTCCACTCTACTATTAATGACTCAACATCAGCTTGGCAGATATTAAGTTGGGTCTCTCAGGGATCCATTCTGGCTTCAGTATCATTCAATATTTTCAATAATGACTTGGAGACTAAATTTGGGAAAATGCTAATTGCATTTGTAGATGAATACAGGGCTGAGAGTTATCAAAATATTGTAGTGGTACAAGAAAGATGTAAATGGCTGAGCCTGCATCCACCTCATCAATAAATAGTATCACAGAACACTGGTAACTATGACCAGGGATTATGGTTATGTATATCCTACCAATAATAAAAAATAACTGTAAAATGATAAATAGGATATAATGCCTGAAAAGGAATACAGAATCCAATGAGATTAGGCAAACTGTTCATGATAAGAAGAAACAACTAAATGCATACATATAAATTACAAGAATCAGTAACTTTGCAGTTAGAGAAAAAGATCTAGGTACTTTAGGAGATGATGAATTAAATGAGTCAACAACATGACATATTTCAAATACCATAAATGCTATCTGGGTTGCATTATTAGGAGTGTCATGTTAAACAAGCTAGGCAATTATGCTGCACTGCTTAGCAGTACATCAGTGCACTTTAGAGTACTATTTTCAGTTCCAGTTACTCCTCAAAAAAGTGCAGAAAAAAAGGAGAATAATTGAAACACATTTCCTAAGCTACAATTTAATCAAATTTGCAAGAAACTCTCAAGTGGATGAGTTTTAAAAACAGTAAAATATGCAGATTTAATAAATGTTAAATAAATTGATTCTGTAAATACTACATGACTCAACTATCCTCGCATATTAACCAGAAATAAACATAATGTTATATGATTAAATGTAAAGGATTAAAATAGAAACTTGATCATGGATACTTTGTAAAGTTGTGACTTCAAGTTGGCAATGAAAACAGCTGCCAGTTGAATCAAGGAAACACCAATCAGTGTAAGAAAATAGGCATGTTATGTTGGGTTAATAGAATATTATTTCTTTGCTACATAGTTTGGAAATCCTGGGACCATAAGCCAGATATCTGTCTTTTGTGAAGATGCCACAGCTGTTCCTGGCAGAAAGGTTAGAAACAGAACTCACCATGAAATCATTGCTACTGGAAGTGTCCTTGGAGGAAGTGCATTAACTGGTACACTGTAAGTGCTTTGGAGCCACAATGGGTGAAGAAAGGCTTTACATCAGCTGGGTAAAAGGTGTAACAGAGGCAGAGCAAATGAAGAAGAAGAAGAAGAAGAAGAAGAAGAAGAAGAAGAAGAAGAAGAAGAAGAAGAAGAAGAAAGAAGAAGAAGAAGAAAGAAGAAGAAGAAGAAGAAGAAGAAGAAGAAGAAGAAGAAGAAGAAGAAGAAGAAGAAGAAGAAGAAGAAGAAGAAGAAGAAGAAGAAGAAGAAGAAGAAGAAGAAGAAGAAGAAGAAGAAGAAGAAGAAGAAGAAGAAGAAGAAGAAGAAGAAGAAGAAGAAGAAGAAGAAGAAGAAGAAGAAGAAGAAGAAGAAGAAGAAGAAGAAGAAGAAGAAGAAGAAGAAGAAGAAGAAGAAGAAGAAGAAGAAGAAGAAGAAGAAGAAGAAGAAGAAGAAGAAGAAGAAGAAGAAGAAGAAGAAGAAGAAGAAGAAGAAGAAGAAGAAGAAGAAGAAGAAGAAGAAGAAGAAGAAGAAGAAGAAGAAGAAGAAGAAGAAGAAGAAGAAGAAGAAGAAGAAGAAGAAGAAGAAGAAGAAGAAGAAGAAGAAGAAGAAGAAGAAGAAGAAGAAGAAGAAGAAGAAGAAGAAGAAGAAGAAGAAGAAGAAGAAGAAGAAGAAGAAGAAGAAGAAGAAGAAGAAGAAGAAGAAGAAGAAGAAGAAGAAGAAGAAGAAGAAGAAGAAGAAGAAGAAGAAGAAGAAGAAGAAGAAGAAGAAGAAGAAGAAGAAGAAGAAGAAGAAGAAAAAGAAGAAGAAAGAAGAAGTTGTAGTAGTTGTTGAAGTTGTTGAAGTTGTTGAAGTTGTTTCAGGAAATTTAATTCACCGTAGTGAAGCAAATTAGTGCTTTATGCAGGATCAGTAGAAAGGGTAGATGATAAATAGGGATAAGAGGCAGTTTGAGAGAAGTGCCTGAGTACACCAAGTCCTGCGAGAAGTCCCAGAAGGGTAAGTTTTTGGGAATGGGGGCTATGGGGAAGGGAAGAGACAATGTCAGAGGGGGAGTACAGAAAATGCCTAGTATGGAAAAATATTTTTCCATAAGGAAGCTGACTACAATGTTGTCAGCTGACAAAGATACTTTGAGTCAAGATGTGGAGAAGGATTCAAATAGTGTGCCAGTATCTTATCTTTCTACAGTACTATGTGGCCCATTGCAAATACGCATCTCTTTATCTCACTATACAGAACAAGGAGTTTCAGAACAAATGGTCATGTGATCTATTGCAATGCAAAATAATTGATGTAAGCTCACTCCTCTTATCTTACACCTAATTTGAACACTATTTCACTGAGACTGAAATTTTTCTCATTTTTTTATCCATCTACCAATTAGTTATCTATTATTAATCAATTGTTTGGATCTCTCTCTATTCAGCAAAGGAAATGATATTCTCAGAGGCCCTTCCCTGTCTCATTCTCTTTTTTTCTTTCTCTTATCTGCCTCCCTTCACTGCTTTTCTCTGTTTTTTGTTTGTTTCTCTGGTTTTTGCTTGTTTTCTTTATTTTGTTCTACCTTTCTGTATTTCTTATTTGGGACAATTCTCTGCAGACTTTGTGTACTAGATCTGGCTCTAGAAAAATCTGGTGAATGCCATAGCTGGGTGCAGTTGCTGAGTGAGAAGTGAAAAGAAACGGGTATGTACCTGTCAGTAGTGTGGAGCTGTCAAGGGTTCACTGACAGCTACCCAGCAGAAGCTAATGACACCACTAAGCAAAAAGCCATTATTGTTTCCTTTAAATGCTTAGTGAATACTTCCCAAAAGCGTGACATACCCCACTATACTCTCTCCTCTTTAACCAGAAAAACCTATTCACTTTTTTTCCTAATAGCTTCATTACATTTACTCCATTGTTTTGGGTGTTCTTCCATGCTGTCCTCTGCATACAACATTCTCCCTAGACAGGAAACTTGTTATCAGAGACAATTCACCAGGTGGCACATGGGAAAATCCTGAACACATAATTTTGTGTTTTAATTAGTACTAAAGGGAATTACATGTATAAATACCACATACTTTTGGAAGTCTGCTTCATGCAAGGCAGGAAGGTTACTAAACTTCTATTAGAACAAATGAACTATTCCAAGAACAAAAGGAAGGGGTGTTTTCTTTTAATGTTAACAAATTTTACCTCTTGGTTATAGTCTAGTCCAGTATGGTAATGTACAGATTCTATGAGGAGGAAAGGGATTCTGTTTCTTCCAAGACGGGTTTTATTTTTGCATTTCTTAGAAAATGACGAATTATTTTTTTTAGATCCATTAAAAAAAAAAAATGGAAAACTCAATTTGCTAAGTGTATAAACATGTACATGAAAAATCCTTGTACTCCATTAGAATTTTTATGACTCTTGTTTATTGTAACCAGAAACTATCCATGGCTTAAAGTACTTAAAGGCCATGATATGGGAGAAGGAGACAAAAGCAAGTTGACAGAAATATTAACATATTCTGAATACAATGGCAGTCTTGCGTAACATAGCCTAACAGATAGGAGTAATTAGTTCTACCAGACCATTTGAAATCTTGTTTGCCCTATATAGAAAAGCAAAACAATAAAGGAAAGAAAAAAATAATTGTAAACAACATCAGAGATGCATTGTAAGGAGCAGTTTAGCTCTTCAGTGATACACGATCATTTAGTTGGAGGGAAATGTTGAAATTCCCAAAGCAAAAAGAATTCTTATACTTTTTATGTTTGCTTTTTTAAAGTTAGAGATTGAATTTTAATCAGAAACATAAGTTTAATAACTGATAGGTTCAGAATTTTCATGAGCAATCTGAATAGAAGAAAATATTTTATGAGATTAAAAGGAATAAAATTTACAAATCTTCTCTTGGAGATTTATGAAAGAAAAAAAGTCCTCTCATTGCTGATTATACATAGAGATCATTTAATGAGCAGCAACTGAAAGCAATTGATTTTACAAACTATCCTTCTTATTATTTTTTATATCTCATAATCTACAAAAGGAAATGCTAGGATAAATCACAAAAGATCCAATCTACCAAGATGTAGATGCATTGTTAACCTTAATCATAGCACTCTCATACACAAATATTTGCTAGATCAACATTCAGTTAAGTATTCAAAATAAGAACTGAAGCCATATGATTTTCAAACACTAATTACACTTCTATTTACAACAGTGGAATCCACAAGCAATGTTTTCTCAATTAATGTGGATAGCTCATTTCACTGGAAAAAAATTACTTGAAACCACTTTTTCTTGTTAAAAGAAATATAAAATAATTCAGCCCTGGAATTTCACTGAACTTAATAGATAAGTGACATGCATAAATCACACCTGTCATTTTACAGATGAAAGGATTTGACAGGATGTGAATTGCAACTATAAATCTTCTATGTATGAATAGGATAGTAGACAGTCTCAGGTTCAGTTTTCTAAGTCATAATTTGTTGACAGTAATGGCCCTGATAATTAGCAGCAAGTTTTTATAATATTTAAGGAGTAAACTTCAAGGGTCACTGATTTTAAATCAAACCTTGGAGCAGTTTGAGTTACCTTGTGTTGAGGAATCAGAAGGCTGTCACCTCATAAATCCCCATGTATTCCTAACTGGTATTGACAGGGCTCTGTTGCAGCATTATATGACTTCTGATTTATTTTGTATGGGAAATGAAGCACTTGCTGTGGAAGAGTTGCAATACTGGAAATTCTCAGAGGGTGGCTTTATTGTATTAATAGAGAAGTACAAATAAAGTTTAAATCGTTTATTGTTCCATACCCTGCAAAAAATGAGCCTGAAAGGGTTCTAAATGTTTCTTTATAGCAAATGCTGAAGAAAAGATATTTTTATGATTACAGTCTGACAGCTAGATCTGGCATATGAAAGCTACCCACCCTCATATCAGATCAGAACCAAGTCAGGCAACAAGCATTTTTTTCCTTCAATATTCAATATATATGAACTGCTTCCTCCTACGTAATATTTTTCCAGACACCTAGGTTAATCACCCCGGCATGAGAGAAAGCCATTTCCAGAATTAAATAAATCACTATTTGAAGGTGTCTCTCTCTACACTGGCTATAAAAGGAGCATGAATTTACTGCATAAAAGGGTGAGAACTTCAAGCAAAAATAAGGACTGCCAGGCTTAGAGCAAAGCTATGTCTAACTAACAATATTGTTCCCAACAGCCAAGAGGACCTATAGGTTCTCTGTAGCAACTGTGCTCTCTGCTGCTATCAAAAAAGGAGAATCTTGCTGAACCCTTCACCCCAGGTATGTAGGTGGTAGACATCTTCTTAGGGTATGGAGAAAGCATTTCAGCAAGGCTGGAGACTGGACTATGGTCCATGGGTATGTGTGGGCCCTTGTTGCCTCATGTCTGACTCTTAATTGCCCTGTGAAAACAACTCCTCACACACATGTAATTCTTTTACTCTGTTTCCTTGCATTTGCACTCCATCTAGACTAATTGGTAAGTTCCATAATTATCAAGTTGGTAAAATATGACTGTGGAGCAGCACACTCCACACTTGACTCTGAATTACGGGGGAACTGTCCACATGTCGGTATGTTCATGGACATGGAGAAGTTCTTAGTGTCCCCATGATTGCTAGGGACATCAAGAGGCATATCCTGGTGAACATGTATGTCATGGACACCACCTGCAGTTGCTCTTCTGCCTCCTCAAGAACCCCTTTTTGATGTTTATTTTTCTCCATTTCTTTTTCTTTATACTTGTGATGCTTGAGGACCTGCCATGCCCTAGCATCTTATTACCTTACTGTTGGCCCTGGTCATTCCTTGAATGAGGAAAAGGAAGTAGCATGGAGACAGGGGCAACTGCAAACACTGAGGCTGTTGCCTCGTCCTGTCACATTTTCATACATCACAGCAGCAGGCAGTGCCCACCTGTCCTTGGATGATACTTTCAAGAAATGATGAGTGCTTTTGGGGCACTTGGTGTGTCTCCTGCTGTTTCCCCGCTCTTATGTTTGTGACCCTTACTCTCCTCCCTTTTCTGTTTATTATTTCTCCCACAATCCTTCTGTTTGCTCCCGAATTTTCTATCCCTATTTGTTTTCCCCAGGTCAGGTTTCAGAGAAAGACATTTTAGTGAGGCATGAATCTGTCCACAGGAAAAAGAACCAAGAGGAGCACCAGCAGTTAACGTATGTTAAGGGAAGAATGTAATAATAGGATACACATATTTTTTCTTCTGGTGATCCTATCTTCCTTTTTTCTCCAAAAGCTTCCTCCTACACCTGCTACCTGGATTCTAGAAGTCACCAAAGTTAGAAATTTTCAGACTTAACCTCTATGTTAATAGGATTAAAATTGTCAGTTGCCCTCTTCTTCATTTTGACCAACCTTATACTTCAGCACTACAACTGTATATAGCAAAAAATTAATGGAATGTAACAGTATTTTGTGTGAAAAACAATTAATCTTCCTTTTCTTTGCTTTATACTTGCTAATTTTTAATTTCATTGTGTGGCCCCTAACTGATGCATGGTGAGACTTGGTAAATAACAGTTCCCAATTTGTTTTTGCTATATGGTATGTGATTTTATACGCCTCCTTTACATAATTTTCCTTAAATGCCACCCTCATTTCCCATTATTACTCTTCCAAATGAGGAATTAAAAAAATATTTTGATTATTGCATGTGACATTGATAGAACAAATGGAACCTTTTTTTTTTTTTTTCCCCAAATGAGATAATGTTAAGAATTATTATGGTATTCATTTTGGAACCTCATTATTAATTTTTTCAATACATGATATTTCCTTTTTATTTTCTTCCTTTCTCTGAATAATTATCCCCTTCTCATTCTGGGATTTTCTTGAATCATCTCAATCACTGTTAACTCCTTGATTAATGTGAAGAGAGATGACCTTTGCATATAATCACTGCCCTATTGGTAGTAGTAGGTTATCTCTCCTATGCAATTATGATAAAACTATAAACAAAAGAATTCTGTGTCACCATGATACAGTTATTTGTCTTTCAAGGCCTTAGGAAAAAAAAAAATTACCTTCTTATTGCTATTTTCCTTTCTTTGGGTCACTTCTCTGTACTCTTGTTTTATATATTATTTGTCTCTATTTACTTACAATGATATTTTGCTATATTTTTCACAATGGAAACTTGAGTAAAATGTTAGTTCTTAATCCTACTGATTTACCTCACTGGAGCACAAACCTGAGCATGCAAATAATGATGTCATTTGGTCCCTATACTGTAAGATCCTGGACTCAAACCTTGTTTGAGTCTTGTTTTATTTTTTTTAAGTATTATATCAGTTTTCAGAACTGTAGGAAATAACAAACAGTATAATTTCAAAAAATTATAACGTTATAAATTGAAATAAACACCGGTAATATCATTAGTCCTTATCTTGATTGCTTGAGGAAAACAGCCTAAACCAAAACCATGATTTCTTTCTCTCACAAGCCTAAAATTCATGAAGCAGTATTCCACATCTCCTGAAAGAGTTTAGGAATGGTTGCTTTCCTCTGGGGTATTGCAACTTCATACCACTTTCTTCCTCTGAACTGTGCCTAAGTGGAATAATTGAACCCATAATTTGCAGTTACACTAGCGGGAATACAATTATAAAGAGTCTCACTCTTAAAACACGTCTTTTTTTCATTTGATTTAGGCACTTAGACGTCTAATTCCTATTGACTTTCAAATGTGATTTAGCCTCTTGTGCCAGATTTGTAAAGGTATTTAGGTTCCTAATTCCTGTAATCAATGGAAGATAGTAGCCTTTAAAAATCTGGCCCTGAGGTGCATAATTTCTATTGACTTTCCTAAGTGTCTAAGCCACTTTCAAACTTCTGAGTCACGCAGGTGTTTTTGTAAAGTCACTAAATAGTGTCTGCTAGAAAACTGTCTCCAGTCATTGGGTGAGTTGTAGCCGTAGTGACAGTGTGAATACTCTCAGCCTTTTATGGAGGGAGCTGACACTGCCTGCAGTTGGAGAGATGGCACAGAAATGAGTGATTAATTGATTGGATGTAATTACTATATAAGGCACGACTCCCAGTCTTATCTTGCTCATATACCATGATCACTATTACTACTATTGCAGCTAATGGTATTTTTGTAAGGCAGCAGCTTCTGCCCTTGCCTATACAGGTAACAGAAGTACACTTTAAAACATCATTCATATTTTGAACTGGTCAGTGGTTTATACTATGCAAAACATTAGTTATTAGTCTCACTCAATGCTCAGTTAAAACACAACTTAATCTTTCTGGATAGAGATACAGACCAAAATAAACAATATAAAAATTATTTGATAAGTAAATATATTCCATTTTGCACTCAGTGGAAGTATAACACATGAGCTTACGTGTGTGTCTTTTAAGAAAAGTGTGACCAGAACACTTGTTTTCCACACTGTTGACCATATGCTAGTTTTTGATCATGTACTTCCACTGATGCCCAATGGATTTTCTGATTCACATCTGAAGATGTCTGTGGCTTTTTAGATGCAAATAAGGATAGGCATTGTCCATTTTTTAATATAAATTACACACAGATTAAGTCAATATGCTTTGAAGCCATATGTGTCTTTAGGCATTGATGCACTGGTGCATCCTCCTTAGCAACATGTTGGTGAGTGTCTATGCACAGAGATGGTGTGGATGGAAGCTTAGGCACTAATGCTTAACAGGCTTAAACTGATTCTATGTTAAACATTTTATAATGAATGTTGCCCTGAATATGAAAAAAAATATTTATTTCAGACACATATTTCTCTTTTCTCAAATGAATAAATCCAACCAAACAAACAAAATCCCATGCACAAGAAAACAGCTGTGATTTTTATAATGAAATTTTGCAGGCAATTAGCCTGGAATGTAGAATAATCAGTTTAAGTAATTTAAATTGGGCAATATGTTGTAGTTTTAAAGCAACTGTTGCACACACTAAGTAGTTACTTACCATTGGGATATTTGCTCTGCACTGAGTGCTGCATGTTCATAATATGCAATCTGTACTATTATTACAACACAGTGTTTCCATGTTTAAAGGAGTCATTGCCTTAATGCTTCAAAGTACCAAAAGTAATGACAGTGTTTTACATATAGAAAACATAAAGATGTTGAAAAAGTGTTCACTGAAGTGCAGTAGGAGCTGGAGATACCCTGTAGCTATTTTAAATTGTTGTGCCTACACAATCATACTACATGTGATAGTGACCCTTGGGAAAAACAGGAAAAATATAACTTCATGTTATAGAAAATATAGATATTGAATAAGACTGCAAGCCCAATGCACTGTAGAAGACCAGGGGTTTTTTTTGGGTTTTTTTCCTAATTTCTATGATAAAAGAGATAAAAATAAAGAATCACCCTTGAATCACATTGATAGGTATGCTACATTTGCAGCACTAGACAGAGAATACAGAATACACAATTTATTTTATTTGGCTGCTTTCTTAGTTAACAATTCTGATTGTACTAGGACTGCCATATGTCCAGGTTTTTCCTGATATGTCCTCTTTTTCCTCCTGGAAATGGTGTCCAGGTGGAATTTGAGTGTTTTGAAGATTTATTTTTTTGAGAATTCCAGATGCCTGGCAACTCAGTTGGAGGAGCAGCAGAGACATATAGGCTACATATGGGCAGGTCAATCCATCTGATTTTATGTGCACATGCAGACCATCTGTACAGCTCAGGTGCAGAAAGCCCAGTGCTTTGTGGATATATTTCTCCTGGGAAATCCTGCAGAAAAGGAAGGTAAACCTACAAATTACTCAGACTGAAAGCATACCTCCATTTTTACTAAGTTAGAGAACTTTAGAATGAAGGACTCAGTTACAAGCAATGCTCTGGACTATTGCCATACTATGGAACTCTACATCAAATGAAGTCGAAATTGTCATCTCCTGCTCTGTTGTCCCTGTAGTCCTGTTGAGCTGCTTACAAAAAGATGAAGACAGTAGTGCAGGGCCAAAAAAGCTGACCTTTGTAAAGCAATGGATGGCCTTTTAAAGCCATCACATTGTGAGGACACAGATCAGATAGCACCATATATCAGACACAGCTGAGAGCATACCCTTAACTGGTAATTCAGTGTTTAGCTGCTTCACAGTATTACAGCAAAGACTGATTACCATGTATTACTATTCAAGACGGTGTTGCTACTTAGTCACCACAGTGTGAAACAATTCTTTACAAAATACATCATCTTCTGCCCCAAAGAAGTCCAGGTTAGGTGATACATATGGTTAGGAATCTATTCATCAGTGACATCCTGCCCCAAATCTAGGCAACGTTAACATTTCTAACTGTAGCAGGTTAACACCAGTTATGTTCAACTTTTTTACTCAGTGATTTAAGAATGCATGGGGTCTTCAGCTCCAAAATTAGTAACAGATGGTGAGGCGGGATTCATTCCCAGTCCTGAGGAGCACTTTGCTATACTTTCCTTGCTTCAAAAGTGATTGAGAATGCAGCCCAGAAGTATAGGTGTGCAGATTGCTTGTCATGGGGAATGCCTGGTTGGTAGAGAATCCCTTAAAACATTGCTGTGCCTGACTGTTTTCTATTATGTAAATCTAAACTCAGTGAAGTTATGGTTGAAAATTAAAGAGATGATTTTAAGAAATGTTATATACTCTAATATTTCTAACTACTTCTGTGTCACTACCATGCATTCTCTGTGCCATCATAGCATGCTCAGACATATTTAAGCTTTTTGCTATTAATAGATCTTTTTCTTAAGAATTACCTTGTTATGTATTATATGTAATGAGTGGGAAGTAAAAACTGGTTTGTTTGCACTTTTTATCTTTTGTAGAATTTCTCAAGAATAATTCATGGCACCATACAAGAAAATTGTTACAATCCACTAGAGTATTTTAAGGTAATCTGTGTTTGAAGAAAATGTATATATAATTTTGAACCAGTAGTCATACAAAATATCATTTGATAAAAAACATGCTTTTCTACCCTACCCTTCATTCTACTCTCCTGTCTTGGAAGAAATTCCTTTCTTCTTCCTCCTTTTGAATCTTAGGTAACCTCTAAACCCATAAACCTGTTGTTCATTTTTATTTCTCTCTATTATCCACAAGCTCTCAATGCCATGCTGTTTTCCTCCCAATGACACAAATGTTAACATTGCCACTGGAAAAAAATCTCACTTCTTTCTACTTTAATTGATCGTTGTTTATAAAATCCTCCTTATTTTTTTCTCTAATTGAACTAGTTTCCAACACATCCTTGTATGTACAATAAAACTATTCTTACTACAGTTTCTAATTACTCATTTTGCCAGACACTATTTCATCTTAATCTATCATCTGTGTTTGATATCACTGACCTCTCCTTAACTCTTGTCTCAGTTAGTTTCTGTGATACTTTCCTGGATCATATCTTGCTTCTAACATCTGACCTTTCAGTGCATTCATCAAAGGAGAAACCTCAGTGTGGTGGAACTACAAACTGTGTTCTAGATTACTGTCTTCTTTTTCATTCTCTACAGGTAATTTTATCTTCAGATGCAAACTGATTTTATTCTTCCTCTGGTATGACAAATCATACTTCTTCTTCGACCAAACCTATTTTCTCCTGTAAAAATCAAAATACTGTTTCATCTCTCAAACATTCCTGAATATATCTAGTTGTCCGTTCAGATTCCATGTGGCTAAAATAGAATAATTTCTGAGCCCATCCATTCCTTTAAAGTTATACCAGTGGGCATTATTTGCCATTCCCTGGTTCTAGTCTATAGATTACAGGTCTTTGAGGCACAGATTTTCACTTATGATCATAATTGCCTCCCATAGAGGTCCTGCACCACAGTACTGGTGGTTGTTGCAAATAACTGTTAATGTATCTTGTTTATTCTGCTGGCAGTGGGAAAAAGTTTCAATTACAGTCAGGGCCTGAGTGTTTTGTTCTTCACAAACAGCCCCAAACCTCACCACAGAGAGTGAATGCCTTCTTCCCTGATGGAAAGGTCCCTCCATCTCTACCCAGCAGGCAAAGATTATATATACAAAGCCAAGGTTACAAAGGAATCAGCTGAAGTAACTCTCTTGAGCTAAGAAGCCGCAGGTTAAGGAACAGGTGTTTCCAAAAATTAGGAATCTGGGAATGGAAGAAGAGGTGAGCTCATTTCCATGAAGAGAGCTTGCCCCAGGCAGTCCTGTAACTCACTGTAGAAGGCTTTCTCAGGGACCTGCCATCTGTCTAAGGCTGACCTATACACTGAATAAGCCACAGAGCCATTTCTGTAGCTGTTGAGGGCTTGCTTGTAAAACCCCAAATATTTTCTGCTTTTAACTGATCTGACTTCTTCTCTATAGGAGACATTTTAGTTTCCAGATCACTTTGAGGCCAAATAGAAAAGACCATCATTATTTTATGTTATCAAAGATAGATACATCTATTAAGCACATTATTAACACATTATTATCTTGATGTGTTTATTATATAACCTCATTTTATAACATTGGGGATAATGATAGATAGCTTGTACAGGTAATTCAAAGAAAGTAAAATCAAATTTCAGAGACAAATTAATACTTAGTTTTTCTAGAAGAACAAATATTTTCTTCAGGGCATTTGGTAGTTTTTTCCTCTTAACATCTTCATTCTAGAAGAACCTAAGTCCTTCATTTACAGCTGTGTTATTCTATGGCTTTTTTTTTTAATTATTGCCAAATGAAAAAATAAATAACTATTCACTAGATCACAGAATAAAAACAAAAGTATGTCTGGAATTTGCAAGAAGATGCCCCATCAGGGATTCATATCACCCAACCTTGGCCCATTTCCATAAAGACACAAAGTTTTAGGTAATAATCTTAATTCCCTTTACCATGAGCAGAGAAAGATTCAGAGCTCAAACTAATCCTTAGATAGGTTTTAAGATTGTTTTGCTGACCTGACATTAACTGTAGAGGGATTCTAGAAGATGGTTTAAACAAAATTACTATCATTTAGCAGTATAAATCTAAGCCACATAAAACTGCCTCTTAAATTTTAGATTATGCCTTGATGATAATCTCAGCACTACACAAAAACCAGAAAAGATGTAACATGCTCCCATGTTACATTGGAGAAAGAGCAATTGACTACCAATATTCACAAAATTGTCTTTCTGCTTCAAAAAGAAAATAAGTCAAAAATTTGGCTTCCACAGTCCCAGAGAAGGCTTCAGGAGTAGAGTTACTACTCAGCAAGTATCCCCATTTCTACTGTAAGGGGACTTTCTTAATTTTCTCAGTGATGCTTACATCAAAAGAAAAGACTTTCAGGGATGCTGAACCAGAATATTACAGGGTTTCTTACTCTCCATCATTCTTCTTTTTTCTTTTTTTTCTTTTTTTCCTTTTTTTTTTTTTGCTTCATCAAAAAATATTTATTTGACTTAATCCTAGATCAAATGTTTTCCAGTTCCCTAAGGCTTTTTTACATTTTATTAGAAAAATTGATCCACTAAAATACTTTTACACAGATCTGAAAATAAGTGTGCCAAATATAACTGAAAGAGAAACAAAACTATGTTCTGTCTCAAAGCCTTTGCACTGCCCTAGTGAAAATGTGGAGATACTATCTAAGATTGTATCTCTCTTCCCCTACCTTGATCAAAAATTATTTCCCCTTAGTCTGATGCGAACCAGTAGCATTTTGGTGGCTTGTATTTTTTCTTACCTTTTGAACCAAAAGATCTTTTATACCATTTGATCCCCTTCTCTCTTGTCCAAAAAGAACTTGAATTATTGAACTTGAATTATTATGACTCTCCGAAAGACAGTCCTTCTGAGTAGGACTAGGGGTGCTGGTGGATGAGAGGATGGACATGACCCAGCAATCTGCATTTTTCAGTCCAGAAGCCAATTGTGTCCTGGGCTGCATCAAAAGAAGCATGGCCAGCATGGTGAGGGAGGGGATCCTGCCCCTCTACTCTGCTCCTGTAGGAATCCACCTGCAGTGTAGTAATCCACCTGCAGAGCTGTGACCAACTCTGGGACCCACAACACAAGAAGGACATGGACCTGCTGGAGTGAGTCCAGAGGAAGGCCACAAAGATGATCAGAGGGCTGAAGCACCTCTCTCTATCAAGAGAAAGAGCTGGCTTGGAGTTATTTAGCATGGAGAAAAGACCCCAGAGAGACCTTATGGCAGCCTTCCAGTGAGTAAAGGAGACCTACAAGCAATCTGGAGAGGCACTTTTTAAATAACGTCTTTTAAATAGTGATGGGACAAGGAGGGGATGGCTTTAAACTGAAAGAGGGTAGTTTTAGATTAGATATCTAGAAGAAATTCTTTACTGTGAGGGTGATGAGACGTGACAGCAGGTTTCTCAAGGCAGTTGTGGATGCCCCATCATTGGAAGTGCTCCAGGCCAGGTTGGAAAGGACTTCGAACAAAATGGTTCAATGGAAGGTTCCCCTGTCCTTGGGAAGATGATTGTAACTAGATGGTCTTTAAGTCCCTTCTACCCCAAACCAGTGACTCCGCTCTTCTTTGACTTACTGGTAGCAAATCTGATGGATGCACTGAAATGATGGAGAGGATACGAGAGGTGATCTGAACACGAGTCAGTTTAACAATCCCCGGGAGAAGCAGATCATGCTTTGAGCCCTGCTGAGAGACTCCCAGCTCAGCAACCCCAAATTTGAAATAGCTTCTAAACTGCAGGCCTCCATTCTAATACTCTCATGATTTTACCATAATCCATCACAGCTAATTACATTAACTTTCTCAATTTCATGCCATATGCTTCATTATCTCTGCAAGAGAAGTCAAGATTTCCAAAAGACAGGCTCTTCTTTGAATTTGATTTTTTTTTTAATTTGTTTCATTATTGTACCCTACTTATCTTATGTATTTAGTGATGTGGTCACATTACCATCACCAGATAAGAAAATTGCCTCTTTCTTTGTCTTCCTTTTGTAAAACACAGTTAAACAATGTTTCCCCTTTCACAGCTGAGAACCCTGCCCAATAACACAGTTGAAGTTAAATTTAGTTGAAAGGGACTGAGAGCTTTTGTCGGGATCTGGCTGGAAATCACTGCTTAGTGGAAGTGCTCCTACATTTTCCACAAACACTTTACAAGGCAAGGAGGAACTTTAAAGAGGAATGACAGCAAAAACTATTGGAAGATTAATGAGGATCCCTGCAGCCTGGTCTTTTATGGATCACCAGCTTTTCTTTCATCAGCTATATTTACTCAGCAAGTAAATCTACTGCTAAAAAATATGAAAAGCTCTTCCACAAGCCTGTTTAAAGGTAAGAGACCCTAAACAAAAGAGTTAACAGCATTCTAACAACAAAGAAAGCCTTGAGGGTGGGAAGGAAGAAAAAACCCTTAGAAAAAATCTTCATCTTGCCTGTCAATTAGTAATTTTGCTATTCACTGCATTGCAGCTCCTGAACTATCTTTTCTCACAAATGGAAAGAATGCAACACAGAGTGGTTAATCATATTACTGCATTGATCTTTTATTAAGCAATATGCTGAACCTCTTGGATTGTTATTAAAACCAAAATGTGTTTATGGCATACAGCATGTATATCTGGCCTTCTGCCTGGCACTGTCACATAATAATGAGGCAAGTTGAGCTCAGAAACTTCACATTCATAAGGGGACACAAAATTTTGTATATTATACATTTTTAATGACTTGTCTCAGTCCTGATTTTAACTTGTAATGAATTACATTTGTAACTTATTACAGCAAATGCAATTTGTAATCATACAAAATAGTCCATGGAAATAGCATTCTATTGACAGAATTTTCTCATGCATTTTTGCTATATCCTTGATGACATGGTGGTGATTCACACTCTATTAAAAATGATCATCTAAAACAGGCTACTCTTATTTCAGGCCAAAAGCTTTTCCTTGTGCTCTGCTCTTCTGTGGTGAGGCTCTCCCACCTGAGAAAATCTCTGTAGTCACCGAGGATCAAGCTCAGCAGGTAAACTAAACTGCTGCCAAAATTTTTTACTCTTTTTGTTACATTTTCACTAAGAAACTAAGCAGGAGCAGAGCATGGCTCTAAACACAGGCCTGTCACCATCTATAGTCTATCCCACTCATATTTGTAATTGCAAGCAGAGGCTCAGAGGCAGAACTGCCTGGAGTGGTCAGCACTAGCTCAGATGGGGGACAAGGCAGCAGCAGCAGTGCTTCTTTTAGGAGGGAGGACATGCTAACAGGAGTAAACTGTAGAACATGGCCTCTTTTATTTATTTGTGTGGATATAGCTTTTGCTTGCTTTCTTTCACATCTAAAGCTAGATTTATATTTCGTGATGTTGTCTCACTTTCTAAATCACCTTTACAGCTATTTAGCAGGTTTTTGCAGTATATTCCTCATAATAATGCTCAATATATAATTACAGTTTGTTAGGGGTACTTTTTTGAAAAAAACCCTTTTTATTAAAATTAATGAATAATCAGATAAACAGTTTCTACCTAAGGTATTTCTCTGAAAAGAAAAATGTGATTTAATTTTTCTAATTTTTCTTTGAAGAAAATAAAATTCCACCACCACCAAAACCCTTCAAATAGAAAATTTTTTTCATTTTTCTTTTGGGATTTCCTACAGGAAAACAAAAAATACAGATTTCTCAGTACAATCTACAGCTTCATTTTTATGCACAACTATCAGTCAGGTGTCTTAGGACACAGAAAATCATGCAGACTACCAGGTTCCCTAAAAATATACCAACATAAGATGCAAAAGACATGTTTATGCTTAGGTCCCATGATCTGTTACAGAGGACAGGCTATAATTTTAGTAGAAAGAAACAGCGTGAGACAACCAAACTGGCAGAATTTATACCATAACATTTCCAGTTACATCACTTGGCTGGTGAAACTCACCTAAACACTGTGGTGATTTCAACATGCCCATTCACAATGTGGAACAGGCCAAAAGCTTTGCCAGGGCGCAACTGGAGAATCTTCTGTATTTTTCTCAAAGGCACATCAGAGCTCCTCTCTTCACTAAATTGCCTCCAGCCTGAATGGTACAGCACTGTACCCACAGAAGGCACAAGTGTGCATACAGGAGAAGAGTGGCAAGGCACGCATCATCTGCTGGTTGTGCATCAAAATCAGCTGGCAAGTTGATATCATGCTTTCTGATCATCCCAAGGTATGCTATGGGGTTGTTTCCATTCCAGTTCTTCTCCTAACTTCAGTCAAATTCATAGCAAGAAATCCTTTGACATGCATACATGGAAGCATTCAGTTTTAGGCAGTGAGCATGAGAAACAATGCAGGTAAAGACTTAAACACAACTCAGCAGCTACTCGTACAAGGAGGGTAGGGACAACACAGTCAGATGTGGTTCTCTGATCAGTCTCCAGGGTCTTGTAATTTTTTCGGTATGTCTATAAGAAAGAAGGAATTTCTCTGTCAATATTTTTTTTGTGCTTATGCTTCTGGCCCCCAAGACTTCCTATTGCATACACCAAGCACTGGTCCAGCCCTTACTACTCACGTGCTACCACTGTGTAATACTTATATGTGTTAAAAGATATATATATATATGTGTTAGAAGATTTTTTACATATCACATCTTTCAGTCTCAAAAATCATCAGCAATCACAAGTTAGCATACATCACAAGTCAGCATACACTTACCTATGAATGTCTATGAAAATTTACTGTTTGGCCTCATTAATTCTGATTATACCACACCAAAATGCAGAAGAGACCCACTGCATACCGCAGAAAGGCCTGTACCACATTTTAACTTATTCAGATGTTCAGTAAGTTTATTTTTTTAAATAAAATACCAGTGTTTAAAAACCTGGAAAAGAGAATATTTTTAAAAGACAATTTCATTAAATACTTATTTGCCTGTTCACTTGACCCACTTCCCTTTATTACAATTTGCTTTGGTTTCCTTTTTGAATTTGTTTTTGTATTCTTAGAAGATAACATCATATTTTAGGAAGCTTCTACTGTCCTCAGCATGGCCAACATTGTATAAAGACAAACAGCAAATGGGTAAAAAGTGACACAACATAATTACTCTCCACCTGAATTTTTAGGTGACTTATTCCTGAATAAATAGAGTTTTTTCTTCACAATACCTTACACATCAACTGTCTAAATTAAACTATCAGCCTCGATTTTAACTGTCATAAGTGCTGTTTTCTAAATAAAGTAAAACACAAGATCATGAATCTTGTTCTTCATAAATTCTGTCTTCTACACAAACAATAGGTTTGTCATTTTCAGCAAAATAACCATGTCATCAATAAACTTGCCATTGTATATTGAGTATCTTCCTTCCACTAACTTTGTTTTCTTTTTTCAATCTACTTATTCAAATCCAGCTTCTTGGCAATTCAACTTGAGTTTTGGCTCTAGGGTACTATATCTCTCCTTAGCCAGTCAAGTTTGCCATCTAAGACAAAATGAGAGATGTGGTTAATGGAGACACTGTCTGGTTGTGCACATAGATCACACATGCCAGCCTCTTGCTCAGTCACTGCAAGGTTCACTTGTGGTAATTGGTAGGTTCATTTTCAGGTTGATTTGTCAGGTAGAAGCCTGTGGTCGTTAGTGTGTGCCTATTCCAAGACTACTATTAAGAAAAAACTTTTCAGCAATAGTGGATAAAAGAGTATCTTATTTTTCTCTTACAAAAGAGCACATCCAGGACAGCCAGACAAATACTGTGTCTCTTTGGGAACATAGCCTATATCCCCATTATAAACCAGGAATTTTTTAGAGATATGATGTGCAAGTATCAGTGTACATCTATATACTGGTCATTCAAGGCTACCAGGTCTAGAGGTAACACAACAATCTTTGTCAGCTTAAAGGTCTGGCCCTCTCAAGCTGGATTCCCCCATTTGGCAAACTTCACCTTGATTACATATTTCAGCTCTGTCCAAACCAACCTCTAGCTGTCTTGTCAGTTTGAATAACCTCAAAATCTCTATCTGCACTAGTGAATAAAAGAACAGCGTGGATTCTTGCCAAACATCAACTATTTGTGCTGTTAGAGCAGAACATGGCCAGATCAGATAGTACTTTCCTAAATGATTCCTGGGCATGGGCAGATGAAATTCCCCATGGGGAACCTGGAAGTGGGTACCTATCTTGGTGGCTCAAACCCTTGAGGAATGGGATACAGAAACTCCTCTACCAGGCCACCAGTGTGAGACAACACACACAGACTTGGCTTAACAAGACAGATTTGGCCAAAGTAGGTAAAAAAACCACTGCCAGATGCCAGAAAACAGGATTTCCCTATCATCCTCTCAATATCATACAGTCATACAAGAGTTTGGGTTGGAAGGGACATTTAAATATCACCTAGTCGAACCCCTTACTATAAGCAGAAACATCTTTAAGTACACCAGGTTGCTCAGAGCCTTATCCAACACGGAATTGAATGTTTCTAGGAATGGGGCACTTACCACCTTTCTGAACATGTGTATGTGGGTAGTCCTGTCTCCCAAGTACAGAACAGTATGACATGGTTCTGGTCCTCTTCAAAATGTCTTTAAGGAATTCCCCTCATTTCTCTCAGAGGCTTCAAAAACCTGACAGGACATCTACCTTCCTAACTCATAATACTGAAGAACCACAGCGCTACTGACCTTTACACTGGTTGGACTTTCTACCAATACTTCTTTTTGCACCCTAGAAAATCAGTGCTGCGGCAGTAGTAGGCGCTGCTTGAAAGTCCTATGAGATCCCAGTGGTCAAACATGTTCTGGACTAGCACAAATTTGGATGAGCTAGAAAACAGGTCTCAATCCCTGATTAGTAATGAAATTGAATGACATAACCTAAAAGGATTAGAAGATTGAGTAAAGAATTTCAGTAGTCCTATTGCAGCCCTATTTCAAGCTGAACTCACACTAAAACGGGTCATCCTTTCAGGGACAGAAAGGAAAAAAAAGGCGATTTCAATCCTTCATGCTATAGAATCATAGTTCTCCTGATTTATTAAATTGTGTCCTTTTTAAAAATTATACAAACAAAAAAGTCATCAACAGAACTTCTGATTTTTGTTTCTTTAGAAGCTGACCAACTGAAAAAGGTGAAATAGATTTTCTTAAAGTTTTGTGAGGAAAGTATAATCCTATAGTGAACAGTGTTAACAGCAAATTTCATCCCAGAGTTAATTTCTGTAGCCCATTTATAAATCTTTGAAATACAGGTTTGTAATAGAAATACTGACAGACCCTTAACAATAGTGCTGCTATAATGAGATTTGTCATTTATGATTAATTGAGGATAGTCTTAAAACATCTTTTCTAAAAGCGTCTTCTTTCCATCCGATTCATTCCCCATAAAGCTATATCGTAAAAATCAGTTCCCCAATTTTGCCAAGTGCCACAGACATTCTGCTTATTTACCCTTAATGATAATTCAAGCTACTGACAAGTAATAATTTCATCTGTGTCACTTCAATCAAATTGATTTTATTGCACACCTACAAAAGCAAGGTCTAGG
Organism: Hylia prasina; assembly: GCA_013397195.1. Classification (NCBI taxonomy): domain Eukaryota; kingdom Metazoa; phylum Chordata; class Aves; order Passeriformes; family Sylviidae; genus Hylia; species Hylia prasina. The sequence continues at coordinate 1,172,357 of VYXD01010674.1, forward strand.
GATCTGCAGTATTTTTAATAATGTATTTCTAATTGCAATATTGTTTTAAAATCTGTGGAATACAAACGGATTTAAAACAAATGTATGCCTAATGATATGATTAAATTAAGAATGAAAAAAGTATGGTTAGCTGAAGATTATTTTAAAAAAAATGTTTCATTCTAAATGTTTCACTTAATGCATTAATACCACTTTGTGAATGCAGTTCGTTTACTCTAGTGTAATTGAATTTGCTTGTTAATCTGTTTCCAAAAGGTGTTCAAAAATACAGCTGTGAAAGCAAATGGAATTTTACAAAAATGAATATTTATGAAGATCCAGATTTCCTTATTCCCAAAGGAATGTTCAAATTTTACTCTAAATCTTTAAAGAGATTTTTTATCTTGCTTCTTGTGTATATTAGTGATGCGGGCTGCTTATTAATCAATGTTTAACAATGTAATTACAGCTGGTTTTAGTCTTACCAGATAACACAGATTAATAAATGACCTGCAACTAGTGAAGTGTGTAGAAAGGGTAATGAATTCCTTCCATCAGCACAATAATTTATTAGTAATAAACAAAGAGTATGATGAATTATAAGAATTTGTAGAGTTTCTGAATATTGCACCAAAATTTCAGGATGAAAGCATTTAATCATGCAGTTTTAATTCATTTATTTCCTCTGTAGCAATTCTGTGAGTTGTGCTGGGATTTGCTTTTCTGAGCTGTGTTAAGATGTCCATTGAAAGCCAGGTTCCAGAGTTTTGTATCAGCTCACACTACTACACACCAATCTTACCTGTCACTGAAGTTAGTGTAATTTTGATGTAAACTAACTAATTTCTTTCCATATTGCAAAATAAAATGTAACCAAGCAAAGCTGTCTCCTCACTGGTAGAAGTATGTGAAATACCTTTGGACAACAATAGGCAGTTGCAGGTAAAAAGAAACTGTTATAGAAGCAGCCTGATTAATGTGACCTGTCAGTGAAGTGGGGCTATCACACATATCTGCATGCTAGAGAGATGTAACAGCAAAAAACATAAGCAAATGTAGTTTTAAAACAATCTTGTTATTTTAGCCTCCTTATGAACTCTCCCAGCTTTTCATCATTTGGATACAGTCACCTTTTGAAATCAAAGCTACACCTTTCTGAGAATTGTATAATTCCCTATGAACAGCAAAACTGAAGGTGAGAAAAAAAAGGTAAGGCATAGATAATACAGCATACCCGATGGCACCATCAGTAATTGCACCAAACAGCAACAAAACTGTTAAGTGACTATGACAGTACCCACAGTGATCACCCAGTACATCCCCTGCACAGCAGAACAGCTGCCCTTTTTGTGTCTTTACTCCTGCTGTTCTGCTTCCCTGAGCTGCCCCTCTCTCTAGTTCCGCAGGGCAGAGGCGGAGGCAGGCTGTACAGTCAATCTCCCCTCACTCCTCTTGTTCCTCCAGTGCAGTCTTGAAACAGAACCAAAACAATGAGAGAGCAGTCATGTAGATCTGCTGTGCCGTCACATGAGAGAGGATGCTTCCCAAGGACAGGCACAGCTCAGTGAGGATGTGCAGAAGAAAGCAGTTCAAACCAAACATCTCTTATCTGACTGTAGGTTACTGTCTCAACTGTGAGTCAAACTTCCGCGGGAACAACTCCTAGCCTCCTAGAAAAATCAGGTGGAAAGCTAATGGGGGAAGAGGTGGAGAAAGACCTCTCCATCATCACAAAAGAACAAAAAAATTTTGTTCCTTTTAAAATCTAATATTATCCAGATACTTGAATTTATTTTTTTTTTTAATATCCAGATAAACAATTTTTGAAAGCTTTAAGTGGTGTAACTCATCATAAGTTAGATATCTTAGCAGGTAGAAATCTTAGAAGGTACATAAAAACACTAACTCCTGGGGCTCACATCAGGTAAGGCTCAGGCTGACATCACTTGGTAATTGGAAGAGCGTGTGGAGGACTGTTAAGAGAGCTCAGGACCCACTGTGTTTTGACCAACATCAGCCCTATTACATATGTGCATCAACACTGCACTGACTTCTATGAGAATTGTATAGGTGGCAGAATTGCAACAGCGTCTCTCAAAGTGACACAGTGACAGAAGCATACCCAGGGGGAACCTGAGGGCACATCAAAAGGGAATTCAGAGCAGAAATCAGTGAGAATGTACAAGCTACGCCTAAAAATATGCATAGATTTCAGTAGGTTAGAATAGGCTGTAATGAATTATGTAACTGTCATGAATTCTTGCCAAAAAGCCCCAACTAGCATAATGTTGTTGCAATTATGTCAATTCACAGGAGATAAGAGACTGGCCCTCTGTAAATAGTGTTTCGTGCATGAAGCTGTATTATCTCTACATTCCATTTATCTAAGACTACTGAATTTATGAGGAAATTATGTATGTAGTCACATACATATGCATATTTGACAAATAAATGTACTGAAAAGTTTCAGTATGAACAGATACGGTACAGTACTTGTTTTGAAAGAAAAGTATCTTAAATAATCTCCTAGTGAATCCAAATTCAGATGAAGCTCTTGCCAGCTGCCAGCAGTTACTAACAGGTACAGCAGAGGCAGTGCAGACTTAAAGCTATGTTCTGATTTCAGCAGGAAGGAATGTGACAAAGTAGGGTATTTTGCTGAGCCTGATTAAGCACCTAAAATCTAGCTTAATTATGCTACAGCTGGTTATATGCAAGACATTATATGGCAGGACAAAGAGAGGAATAGCAGTAAAACGTCCCTGTTTCTCTCTGAAAGAGGAAAGCCTTTGCATAGGCATGCCACAAGAAAACCACTGAACTTGTAAATCACAGCGAGGGGCAAAGTTAAGGCCAGGCTGGGGGGAGGAAGAGTGGTTTGGGACAGGGCTCCAGACAGCAAAGGCTGAAACTGGTCCTGCAGTGCACTAGCCAGCTTCAGAAGTGTACCACAATTTTACAGGACCTCAGAGCATTTCAAAATACGAGGGCATTTTCAGCTTACCAAATGAGAAGGACACAAAGGTCAAAGGTGACTTAATACTCTTTCAGCTTGTCGTGTCCTTTCTAAATTTTAGGAGGCACACAATGGCAAATTTTTGGGTGGTTTTGTTTTGGTATTTCTGTTTATTTGTTTGTTTGTTTATTTGTTTGTTGTGTAGCAACATTCATTGACAAGCCTGTGACCATTTGGGGAAAAACAAACTCCCACTACCCATATGGGATGATTAGGAAGATATATGTTAACAATGAAGAAGGAAAAACAAGTGTAGATCTTTTCTCCTGGAATTCAGAAGGCAGATTTCTTTTAAAATATCCTTGCCAGATGCCCTGGGTCTGGCTGACTACCTTTCCTTTTTTTTAAATTTTTTTTAATTTTTTTATAATCCTAATACTGGAAGTTCATTTAGGTAAATTGATTTCTTATTGTGGGGTTTACTACAGTAATACAGCAGTTTTAGAAATTTTTCTGGTAGTGTAAAAATGAAATAAGTGAAAGAAATACAGAATCATATTATTTCACAGACAGCATAAATCTGAATTCTTTGGTTTTAAGATTCAATCTGCCAGATATATTAATTTGTTTCCTTTCCTGTAACATTATTTGAATATTTGGTTATATTTGAAAATGGAATAAAGAACAAAATTTAAAAGTGAAGGGAAATAGAACATGTTGTTCATATATCACAATGAAGATGCTGTTAATTCATGTATCACAGATTAATGTTTTGAACTGTACTATTAGAAGGGAAAAACTAAAGTTTCAAATAAATTCATACACAATAGTCTTTTTAGTCTACCCAAAGAAGATTGTTAAGACAAAAATAATTACAGAGTGCAAGGTAGACACCTATTTAAAACTGCAGTTTGGCTGTGAGATAAAAAGCAATGTATACTAGAAAATAAGTGGTTAATTTAATCATAAAGCCAAAGAACTTATAGGATGCTCCAAGACATGTACCATGATTGCAAAATATATTTGTTACCTATCAAATAAATTGTAGACAACAATGTATCAAAAGATTATTCAGGGTAGCCACAATTAAGAAAGGTTATGCATTGGATAAGAAACCTTAACTCTAAGCAACTGGGCAACAAGACAGCTCTCATTAATGATTAGAAAGAAGGAACACAAAAAACTGATGTATAAGAAACCACACCCCACTGCACCATTTAGCTCCTTTTATCACTACAGTTCAAGTCATCTTCTCAAGAAAAACACGGACAAAAGGACAAATACAGTACTTCTTGAAATTAAGTGCTTTTCACCTGAAAGAGCCTGAATGATACTTAGTGTTGAGTTAAAAGTGTCACTCTCATTCAGCTGGAGTATCACCTAGCTCTCATCTAGATCAATGGAACCACTTACATGAGGAAAACATTATCTGAACTGAGGCCTTAGATGGGAAACAACTAAGAATTTGCTTTGCAAATGCATGTGAAATTATATTAATTAGAAGAAAAAAACCCAAAACAATTCAGTGGTGCGTGGGGTGAAATTATCCATTTGTGGTGCATGCTTTCATGGAGATAGAGATAGCTAATCTGGTTGCATGAAGGACAGAAGGAGACCAGAGGCAATATTGCATTACTGTGGTTTATATTTGCCATATTTACTGATCCAGGCAGAGGTTAGCTTGCCCTTTAGGGTCTACTACAGAAAAGCCTTTTTTCTTCATTATACATCCATGTAGCTTAATTTTATAGGGGATTTGCATCATCCCTGCATATTTATTAGAAGACTATTACTCTAGACAAAGCAGAATTGACTGTATAAAGACAGTTTTTAGGTACTTCTATCAACCTTTGTCACTAAAAAAATCATACCCTGAAATTGCAGTTGGCAAATTCAAGCCAAAAGGAAATGCATTCTGAATAAAACATTACTTACCCATGAAACACACTATCACATGCACTTTCATATTTAAAGGAGACAAAATATGCAAGGTCTTGTGATTTAGTGTATCTGGCAAGCATCAGGTATCTGAGGACAAAACAAGCTTGCACAAATTAGTATGTGTATTACTTGCCAGAAATCTGGTTTACTTGCAGAGGATAATGAGAGATCAGTTTTGGGGAGAGGTAAATCCAGAGACTAGGATAGAAGTGGCAGTATATCTGCATGGAAACTTGACAGAGTATGAGAATATGTGAACAACAACAAAGAGCGAAATTTGCAGAGGATTGTACTCCTGAGAGATACAATTCTTAAATTATTCTACTTCAAGGAACACCTTCTCCCATACACTTTGGCAGCTTTCCTGTCAGTAGTGATGCTCCACATCATTACACTTCCTGGATCTAGAGGTGAAAGCACTGGAACTCTTGCCATTGCAATCTGTAGTTTCTCTTTCAGAGAACTAAATAAGGGTTACTGCATCTGTTCTTTCATCCTTTCCCCTCCTACCTCCTAACACAGAAGAGAGATTGAGAGAAGAGATGCTTTCATACTCTTTCACAGAAGAAAATTGAGAGATTGAGACTGACTGTAAGAGGAGGTAATATATGGAAACAGGAAATCTACTGGGTCTGATTTTTCACCTCAGCTAGGCTGAAAGAATTTAGGACTGTCACAGATGGAAGTGATCGGAAGTCACTTGTGCTGAATAAGAACAGGAAGATACTAACCTCGCTGGAGCATATTGCTAGAGTTTATCTGTCACTTACAACTAATTGACTAAAATACAAATTAGCTGGCCTTATGGTCAGGCCCTTCTGTGCACAATTTTTAGTATGATAAACATCCTAGGGAAATTGAAACTTTAAATCTTACAAAGAACTGAAGTCAGCAAGGAGCTTATATGTGCGGATACTTGTTGTTGCACCCAGACACAAAGACACTCCTTTAATTCATTGGTGAGAAAGGCAAATTATCTCCTTTCAGAATATCTCCAGATGCTATCACAGGATGATGGCACTGGTTTGTCCTGCTCAAGCTCCCCAGGGGAAGGTCCACAGCACAATGTGCTATACTAACAGACTCTGAAGAATGATCAACAAAGAGACAGGATGTTCTCCAAAGGCTCTTGTTCCTCAGTAAAGCTGTTTCCAAATTCAGGTTTATCAGGGGAAGCAGTCTCCCAGGACCCAAATTCAGCATGCTTTTAGACCCTCTACAACTCTGCTGTTGCTCCTTGGGAAAGCCAAAGGATGTCTATGTTCACTGTACAGTTAATGTGAATTTAATTTGTGCTGTTCTATAGAATGTATTTCATTTCCATTAAATGGCAAGATGACACACCATCCTACCTCTATTTCTGTACAGTGTTTCTCAAAGTGTATTGAAAATTCATAGATTTGGAAAACATGATCTATGTATCTATTTAGCACAGTACGACTTTAAATCCCCCAAGAGAAAACTTGACAGTGAATTTTTATTACCATTCTGATATAAGTAAACACTTTAAAGTGTGAAGCTTTATGGCGCTATTTTTGATTTGTGCTAACTAAAATAGTTTTAAAAAACCCAAAACCAAACTGGCATTTTAACTAGAAAAAGAACTTTTTATATGAGCATGCTTTTCAAACAAGCGAGTCCCAATTCTCTACAATTTCTTTATGAACCAATAATATTTATTTAATACATTGCTTTCTTTACCATAATAGAGCTACTCTGACTTATAAATCCATCAGATTATCTGAAATTGACAGTGTATGGAAAATTCATCTCTGGTCCAGATTTGGAATGTAAGTGCCATTACATCTGTAAAACTAAATGCAAAGTCTGATATAATGATTTATTACACATACACAATTTAAAAGTGAAATGACTTCACAAAACCACTGAACTTTATATTAAAAAGTATATAAAAAATGACAAAAATTGCACAAAATGTGTTCTACTTATTTTATAGAAAATCTTGTGCATGGATAAAAACTGATTAGGGATTGCTTTGATTAAGACCAAAAAATTCAGGGATTAGAAGGTCTTCTTTTACTACTTAAACCTAATTTCTTCTTTTGCTACTGTAAAACAGAGTTCAGGGTTGTGTTTTTGTTTTTTGTTTTTTTTTTTCTTTTCTTTTTTTTTTTTTTTTCTTCCCCAAAACCAGTTTTAAGGATCATTCTTCTTTGGACAGAACCAATACTCAACATCACTTACAGAAACTGGGTCTGAGGCTAACCTTCAACAGCTTTTTGAAACTATTGAAACTTTACTTCAGTCCTGCACAAAGTCAGAAAGAATGAATGGGTGAATCCTGCAAGAAGAAAATTTGTGAAAACACAACTTCATAACAACTTTCAAATTATGCTCCTTTCCTTACATATGCTTGTGTAGCCCTAGAATTCATCCTCTCTTTCTTGTGCCACAATTTCAGATCAAGTTGTGGTGAAGATAGAGTTAGTCAATTTTAAGGAGGAGGAAATTATTTAAGTATTCCTCCAAAGTCTGGTTAGAACTTTGCAATTCAGTATAGAGAAGCTCAGCTAGTATGAAGTTAGTAACAGCACAGGGAAGCTTGGTAATGTCAATAAAATCATTCTAAGTACAAGTAAAAATAAAATACAGAATCTGGCCTACAGACTTTGAGTTAGGAGAAAAAGGACAAAACAGAAAAAAGAGACAATCTTGGTATACATTGTTCTTTTCCCATTAATGATTTCTTTTGGTGGTGCCTGAATAATAGCACATTGAATTGAATGATATTCCCAGTTCCTTTTTTCCCCCCACCTTTTTTCTTTCTTCTTCTCTCAGAGGTTTTGTTACCAAATCTGAGGATTGCAATTCATTTAGCTTGAGTATTTTTGTTCAGTTGTATTATATCTCTTTTCTGTTTTTCTTTGCAGAAGATCTAACACAGCTGGACTAGATGCAATACAGGATGTACATCCTACAAAATACAATTAAGTATTAGAAAACACAACAAATAAATAGAAGAAATGGAAAAATCAAATTCACTAAAAAAGATTTCAAATTCTTCATCGATATCACAAAGATTTAAATTGTGAAAAGCACAAAAGACCACCCCCATCACTAATAGGCACTCTCAATGTATATGGAACATTTTGGTGTAAGTACATCCACGACTGTGTCAACAAAGCAGTACATATAATATGTCATCTTTATCTTAATTTACAATTATCAGGAAGACAGGGGCATTTAAAATGAGCTGATCAGGAAGAAGAATATATATTTCTTTTTTTTTAATCTATTATGGAACTTCCTTATACACTCACCCATATACACACATATCTTTGTGTGGTTGATACATTTACATAACTTTGAGAATCCTTGTATATGTGTATGATCTGATACATATATCATACACATACAATATTAGATTGCATAAAATAGTACAGTATAATCTGCATAAATGCAGGTGATGATAAAAATAAGTGTCTGGCCTAACACTATATGCAGGATAGGAATAAACCTCATTATTACCATTTAAGCCTTTCTCCTGTAAATATTTCCATTTAGCAAGTTTGTACCTTTTTATAAACATAGTCATTCAAAAGCTCAATACAATTTGTTTAGTACATTCGTTAGGGTAAAAATTGTCTTTTTGGCTTGGTGACATAGTAAAATGCTAGCATTTCATGCTAGGAAATTGTGAAGGACTAACTAGGTTGAAGACTTCCTACATCTTTGTTAATCACTGTTACAATATATGCAACATGAAAACTAACTTCACCCATGAAAATTTGCCAAGAAGTCACAAAATCCCTGCATGAATTTAAAACAGCCTTTTAAAGAGAAGATAAGCCTACTCACTGTTCTGCACAGCTCCCCTAAGTACACATGCATGAGGATGAGAATGACAGACGACAGAGGATGAGAAAATCAAGTCTGTACTATGCCTACACTTATCATGGTATCCAAAGTATCAACAGAGCATTCTGAATGAAACACAAAAACTGTCATAGTCTAAGCCATATTAATTACTCAGTAAGAGCAAGAAATACAGTGCATTTTGGAGCCTCTCTTTACGCCTTTCTCGGAAGTAACCAGGAGCTCACAGGGAAAGTGCTCCAAGCCCGGAGTATGGTAGCTGTTTATCCGTCAATGCTGAGCATTGTATTCTTGTTATTAGTGGTAGTAGTAATTCTATTTTGTCTTATCTACCTAAAGGTTCCATAAACAAACCTCGCCCCCAGTTTAAATTCCCATTTATGGCATAACATTTTCTATATCAGGACCCGCATCTGCGCAAGGAGTGTTTCACATTCTCAATCTTGCCACCGAATTGCAATTACACCCCTCGCTCTTCGCAGCCTTCGCTTGCTTCCGAGACGGTAGTCACTTATTCTGTTTACATCGCAGTATCCATCCTTCGAAAGGACACAACGATGCACTTTTAGCGGAGCAGTACAAAACGCGGACCGTGCCGCTCGGCAGCGATCCCGGGAAGGTTGCGCGGGACAGAGGTGGAGGAGGCAGGGGCCGAGCAGGGG
>VYXD01010674.1:1194345-1265608 GCA_013397195.1 Hylia prasina
TTAACAACTCTCCTTTTGTTTTTTTTTTTTTTTTTTTTTTTTTTTTTTTTTTTTTTTTTTTTTTTTTTAAATGAATGTAAGTAACTTGTAGTGCTGGGAAGGATAAGGAAGAAAACAATCATGAGTGGTGAAACACATAACCTGGAAAATAAGGTCCTCTGTGTTCCCTCTTCATTGCTTGATCTTTCAGACTGAGTTGGTTTTTTTCCCCCTTTAGAATTTACACCAATTACTTACCACAATATGAATGCCAAAGAATCCTTGCGACCTCAGTAGTGTAACTGTTTCATAAGAGAGACAAATTTTACAGAGCTCACAAATGCCATTTAAAGTAAAATCTTAAAGCTATGTGAGACAAACATGAGAAAACCAGGTGAGCTTCTGAACTTTCAGTTGCAGATTGTTTTGCTTATGTACATGGAGACTATTTTCTCAGTGTTGATCTTAGGTCTGATGGTGTGTAGCACTAGGCTTAGGTGTGGAAATTACACGTTTTAAAGGATTATCTTGAAGGGTACCTAGTAGCAGTACCAGAAAGGTACTTAGACATATTCACTTCTTTTAACACTATGCTATTTCATCTCCTCTTGAAAAAAAAAACCCATCCAACCAACCAAAAAATCCTCGACCACAAAACCCAATGGACTTCTCAGTAACTATAGTGGACTCCTAATAGGTCTAACTTGGACTTTTCTCACAGTGGAGTTCATTTGATGTGTTATGCATGTAAAGAAGTACACTGTCATCAGTGATTGATATTTGAAGGTGAAAATAATTCTATGAGAGCTTCTAGTATAATGTATTTTCCATCTGTTTCATGTTAGTTGGGGGTGGAGAGGGAGAGAATTAAATTTATTCAGTCAGAGCAGTAGAGTGATATTTCAGAAGGTAGGAAGCCTCTCTTAATGTTACTGAACTGAGAAATTACATAGATCACTGGGCACCAAGTCCAAAAATTCAAATTCCTAGGGAAAGCCAAATGGGTGCATTTTACTGTTAAACATACTATAATACTGTATGTATTAACAGTTGTTTTATTGGCCTCCAAATGAAGAGGGGATTATAGCTGTTTGCACATTTTGTCTTGGTGAGGTAAAAAGGGAGTTACAGGCTTTTCTTTCCAGACTTTGTCAAGTGCTATGTGCTGTGTCAAAGAGCAAGTTGCATCTGTTCCTTCTCTTTTTTCTTCTTGGGACAAACTTTTTATCTCTTTACTTTGTGAGATATTACTTGATAACAGATCCAGAAACTGAATTTGCCTTATGTGCAGCACATTTGTGGTAAAGTATGTGTGGTTGTGGGTTTTTTTGTTTGCTTGGTGTTTTTTTTTCTTTCTTTCTTGTGTGTTTTGTTTCTTAATGTTACTCCATTTAGGAGTTGATGTGCCATGTATTTATTAAGAAAGGACAATGAATGAATTAAGATGGGAATGTAGAATAAGTTGTCATTAAAACAAGTATTACTATGCTTCCCAGAAGCTCAAGTTGCACATATTGTGAATTAGGTGTAGAGTTCAGCTCAGGGAGTGTGTCACAGAAGCTGTGGGTGACCTACAACTTGAATAACCTATGCTGACATTCCTGCATTTTCAACTTGAAAGTTTTTTGCTTTGTGGAGATGGGGAAAATGGTAGAAAACTTTTCAGTGGCATTTATATCAAGACTTTAAATGTTTCCTTTTTTGAAGAAGAGTTACCTTTCTTCCTTTTGCTTCCACAATTACTCTAGGGAAGAGAATGTAATTAGTTTCAGCTAATTGAACCTCAGCAGAGAGTGAGGGTATCTCTGTGTCACTGAGTCTTGTCATTTTCTCAGAAGCCCATAGAAGTTCAACAGCAGAGCATCTATCTCCTTCTCTTTTTATTCCCTAACATGTTAAATAACTTTTCTGTTCTTTTTTAAAGAAAGGTCAGTGGGATCTGATATCAGGCACCATATATAGCTGAATATGAACTATTTGATTTAAAAAAAAAAAAAAAAACAAACTTTAAAAGGTAAGTGTCTTTGCAAAGGATCCTAGCAGGGTTCAGGAAAATAAACTAGATACTTTAAAGTGAAAATAAGACTTTCTAGGTGGATGGTCAAGAATTACTGAAGATCTTTCTACCATGATATGGAGAGCTTTGATTCCTGCTTCAAGCCCCCCTTGAATTTGTAGAAAGTTCAGTGTTTGGGCTATCATTCACCTTGTAGTCTTCTGACTTCCCTTCTTGTCAAGGAGGTGTCATAGAAAGATATATTTTCTTGCTATATCTTCCTTTCAAAACAATCTAGTGTTCATAAAGAGGATGATTTTTACAAATTTCTTAGTCTCTCTGAGTAATTTGGATTTCTTTGGCATATTTTGTTCATGTTCTTCAGCTTTCTGGATGAGAAAGCACAGAAAATAGAAAGAGAAAGGAGCTATGTCCACTGTTAAACATGACCTCTTTGAAAGTGGTTTCCAAATGAAGTAACACAAAATGGCTGGTGTTCTCAGAGGTCAGGGCTAGCCATTCCCTGAAATAAACGGATGCCTTCATGCTTCATAAAACCTGTTTCAGTTCTCTTCTGTGTTGTCTTTCGGCCCTAAGATACAATTGATATTTTGCAGTGTTGCTTTGCCTGAAGTATCTGAATTAGTTTGATAAGTATGATTATAGGTTGTCATTGTTTTGGTGATACAGCATCCTCTCCCAAACGTGACATAAAGATATGAGAGAAGTAAAATTATGAGAAGTCAAAGGGACAAGTAACAAAGGCAGTCAAAACCATCTTGTTTTCACTGATAATGCCATCATAGTGATCCCTAAAATGAATTAACTGCAGAGCTACTGACAGATTTTGTTCCAAATAAACTAGTAGTTTTGCTCCAGAAGAGCTGAAAGAGGTGAAATTGCACATGCAAATGGGCAATCAGGTGTCCAGATCCTAGAAGTGGGTATGTTGGATAATGTAGGGCTCTTTCCCTCTCCAGCCTGTCTTCTCCTCTGCCCTCCTGCCTGCCCCTCTTTCCAGCTTCTGCTGTCTTCAGGAATTAATTTTAGTTTTTCATTTTCCTTGAGGTTTGATGAATACTAATTCCTTAAACTAAATTTGCTGCCTTGTTGTTGTTGTTTGGGTGGGGTTTTTTGGGGGTGTTTTTTTACAAAATCAGCAATGAGATCTAAGAGAATTTTAGTAATATCTCCTTTAGTTACAGGGGGAGCACTAAAACTCTGTTTTACGGGTCTGGGATGCCACTACTGAATTAGCTACGGTTGCTCAACAGCTGGGCCATTAACTCCTTAGCCATAAAGTCTATCTGCTGTTTGTTCTAAATGAAGCTTTAGTTGGTATTTAGAAATGGAATCTCATCCTGTCAAGTCTGTTGCCTAAAACCATACGTTTTGCTTCTGAAACTTCCCTGCCCAGAAATCTTCTGTGAAAGGTGCAATAGGCGTCAAATGGCTTTGCTATCATTTTCTAAGTTTGCTGTGTCTCTAAGTATAGAAATGTTTGCTTATATGAAAAAGAAGCTGCTTACTTGGAAATTCTAAGAGGTTTTTTTGGTTTGTTTGTTTCAGTGTGGGATTTTGGTTTTGTCCAGGGTTTCTATTAACCTCTCAGAATTAGGCCACTAAAAATAAATTTAGGTATTCTTTCATTTCTGTGTACAAATGGGAGAAGTCACATACAACCCTCATTAGGAGTATCATAAGTGTACATGCATTCTGTTAAATATGACTATTAGCTTTTTAAAAAGAAGTGAAACAAAACCCATCCAGAAAACAAGGTTTTAGGAACTGAAAAAAGAGAGTTAGTAGGTTACAGAGCAACTGAAAGTAGGGATCAATTGATGGAAGAATGATCACAGAAAAGAGAAGAATATCTTAATAACTATTTACATAATCTACTTCATGTATCTGTAAAACATCTATTATCTCTATGGTGAAATGCTGTTGAAAGTTGCTCAAGAAAGCTGCAGTTCCAAGTATAAATTATTCTCTGAAAATAAGGAACCTTAAGTAAAGGACTGATTTGAGGTTTTTATTTAAGAAGTGAGGCAACCATATGGTGAGGTCTATGTTTGGTACTGAAGCTGAAAAAAAAAGGAAATTATGTGGGCAAAAATGTTTGGTTAACTAGATTAGCTTTTGAATTTTGATGCATCCCAAACTTCCTCTGTTACTGTGAAAATATTTGCTCTTCAACAACAGCTCCTATATATTAAGCAGTATTAAATCTTTAAGAATATCTTTCTGTTTTCACTTGGGAAAATGTGGAGATAGTTTTAGTGTAGTTATGCTTATTATTACTTGAACTATAGAGTAAAAATTAATTCTTGCTTCTTAACTTCTCAGCTGGCTTGCCCTATGCAAGCTCTGTCTGCAATGCTAATTTAATTATTAAAAACAATAAGCCATACATAATTTATTGTGGATTAACAGTTTTTAGATTGAAAACAAATAAAACATGTTCAAATTAATATCTGCAAAGTCAAAATGGATCTTTTGAAATTTTATAATAAGTTCTATAAGTTCTATACATATAACTTAATTGTGTTGTTTTTTGCCTCTCCTAGAGGTACTATAATACTTTTATAAAGACTTAAGGCTGGAACCAAATTGAGAGTAAAACAGTTTGTAGGAGTTTCTTTCAAAGAATTAGAAAAGTATATTCAGGGAGCTTATTAAAAACCAAGCACTTGACAGGAAAAATATGTAGATGATTTCTACTATAATCCTTCACAGAGTGTTGTGGCGTCAAAGAGAACCAAAAAAAGTGCAGGTTCACTATTTAATTCAGCATTACCTGTCTTTAATTTCATAAACAGAAACCTCTCTTTACAGAATGGTGTGTCTAATTTCTTCTATAGCATTGCATTATTGTGAAAATAGAAGCAGTAGCAAATGTATTTGAGACATTTTTATGAACACAGATCTCATTAGTTAGAGAAGCTTTTTTTTCCTGTGCACTTCCTAATCTTTGTGCTGCTGCTATCTGTCACAGTGAGTTCTCTTGTTCCTAATATTAATGAAAAATATATGTTACATGTGAAAGCAAATAGTATCCAGTTAGTTCACTGCAGAAACTGTGGTAAACTTGTGTTTAATTTCTTGCTCTCAGACACAACAGCAATGTGTGCCTGGTGGCTCTGGTCAAAGTATTTTTGTGTACTTTTCCATTAATAACTGTTTCTGACTTCGTGGTCTCCCTAATAAACACAACACACCGACAAAATTGAGTCTTTTAAGTATTTAACACTTTTTTCCCGTCTACTTTTCTTCATTAAGAAGAGATTTTCCATTTAGGAAAAATCATGTCTTTGAATGTATATACTCCTTGGAAAATTTTTCTTAATATCAAGCTAATTTATAAGTCTAATTCAGAGTAGTAAAGTCAACCAATGTAAAACTTGCTTGCAGTAAGAACTGGGCTCAAATCTTGTATTTCTTGAGTTCAGATCCTGTCAGTGCATGTACCTGTACATTTTTATTTAGCTGGGTGGCCCCGCAGCTTGTCTTAAGGAGGATAAAGTTGCTCACATCTGTAACAAACATCAGGGTTTTTTTTCCCCAGGGTAATTTGATACTTTAACCTCTTAATTTTTATGATTCAGATTAGTTAGATGTGTCTCTTTGCAAGACATGGCTCTCTTGCAATAATAGTATCAAGCATTTTTCCAATAAAAGTCTAATTAGCTTCAATTATTGATATCATCTGATATCAGTGCATACCTCAAATGTGTGTGATTGATGGGAAAAAAAAAGGAAGTACATGGCTGAGAAAAATAATTACTGTTAATATTTTGCAATGTATTTAGTATACATAAATGCCAAAGTTATTTCTTGTTGTAATCGTGAAATACAGTAAAGCTTTAGAGATGCTGGAGTAAGTCTATAGCAGGCTGGCTGCTGTTTTTTGGGTCTTTTTTTAACAAAAAGAAATCTGATATTATGTATTGCCATAAATAAACATGAATAAATAAATAAATAAACTACTGTCTTGATCGATTTATTTGCATTCTTCTTTTCACTAAACAAGTTATAAAGTATTTTAAGGATGTAATGCTGAATGCAGGAAACTATCTGCAGAACTGCAGGCTGAGGCACCATCTCCAGACTTAATGGTAAGAATTCCATTAACTTAGTGGGAGCTTAGTGTTGATGTTAACATGAACATCATCATGTGTTGATGTTTCCTTACTGAGGAAAGTGCTAAAGTTTTAGGTAAGTGTAAGCATATACATAAACTTGAGACTTGTATGTTGATGAAACATATTTAAATGCATGCTTTATTAGAATTTTCATGATTTTACTATTGTGCTGCTGTAAATGTACACAGAGAAGTGAATGTAAACAGGACCCTAAAATTCCACTGATGGTACATCTCCCACAGGTGTGGGATAATCTCTAGCATAGTAAGTGGCTATAACTTATTATTCTTTCCTTGCTTATAGTAAATATGATACATCATGCAGTGTAGATGACTGGTGTTCATTTTACAGTGGATGGAACACAGTGGATTAAACTCGTGAGGGGGGTCAAGTGGTATTTGGAGGTCTTCTGGCAGGTGACTAATGTGGTGGCCTCATGTAGCCATATGCATGTGACCTGCTGTACGTTGCCTTTCTTTGTCTGACTGGATGTGTTCTCATAATGTGAGTAAACTGCAAGTGTCCCCTGACAGTTGCTAGAGCTAATTTTTCTCAAATGACCATGTATATGCTTTATTTCCAGTCTTTTAACATAGTGTACGTGTGCATATTTTCCTATGGAAGTCTAAACCTGTGTGTAGGAGAGGGCACGATGTCCGTCATCCACTTGTGGTGTACCATCAAAACAAAACTCAGGAGTTCTATGGAGCTTGTATTAATGATCTGATACACTTGACCTGAAAATTTAGAATGGCATGGGGCTTCCAACCCTCCAGATCCCTTAGTTTGTCAATTTACAAGCTAATGTTAATTTTTGGGTAGTAAACATAGTATTTTTTTAACTTCCTGAGTGTACCATTTTTTTACACTAAACTATTATATGGATAGATTTTGAGGAGAAATTATACATTTAATGAAAATGTGTGTGGTGCCTATTTGAATCAATCAATTTGTATCCACAGAGGGATATAGTTGGTGTTGAGCAACTCATTAAATCGCTAATATAATATATTGGAATCCTTACTTAGCTACCATGAAAATTATTAAAGAATGTTGGCAATTGAGGCATTACAAGTAAAATCTATTGTATTCCTAAAATTTGGGCAGTTTGTGTGCCAAATAGCTCAGCTCTGGTAATGCTGGAACAAATTTCAGGTTCAAAAATTTCTGTGGGACATGGTCTGAGTGGGCAACATGTGGCTGTGATCACTGGCCATATTTACATGATCTCACTCAGCTCATGTAATCCAGGCTTAGGTCAACTATTTTTCTTGCCGAGAAGAATTTGAACTTGGATCTCTTGCTTCAAACAGGGCAACATGCAGTCTCTTAACCAACATGCAGTCACTGTTAGAAGGTTTTATTAGCTACTGCTGAAACTTGTTCTTTCCACCATGTAGCAGTTAGAACTATTCATATGGTGCAACAGATTCCAATCCCTTAGGTTATGAGCTTTCTCTTTTATATAAGTATATTTATTTATATGAATATATGTAATATATAAAACACACAGACATGCATATAAAATATAAACCATTTAATCTTGACTGTTTGAGTTCTAGTGTTTCCAAATGTTAACATAATTTTGTTTTGGTTAATTATTTGCATTGTGTATATATGTATGTATGTATTAGGTGAATAATAGAACTGGAGAAGGAGTTCTACTGATTTTTTTTGCTTATAAGAGTGATGTGTTTGTCAAAGCAAATGGAGATGTATTGATCGTCTCCCTTGTTTCTGTTAGAATGTATAGTTTTGTTTGAAGTCTTAAAACATAACTAGAAAGAAAAAGATTGTATGAAACATTTTTTTAAAAAAAGATAATATTTGGTATTTTATTTTTAATTGCTACATAGAGATAATTTTGGGATGTAACTGGAATACTTTCAAAGAGAGGGTATTCTTGCTTGATTTAATTGTCTTGGATCAGGCCCATGATACAATCTCTTAGCCGAAATCAAGCATTGAATCTTGGATATTTGATTTCTCATGTTTCAAAATGTCAACTTTTTTTTTTCTTGATCGATTTATTTGCACAGTAAAGAAATTAAGTAACTCCTTTTTTTTTTTTTTTTTCTATTTATTGAAAAGGTTTGTTCCATATCAGTAGCTCTTCAGGAAAAAATAACATTCATAATATTATTTTCTGAGTGTATTATAATTGTGGCATTGTTCTGTGCTGATTGTGCAAGGACTCATTTGTCTGTTATACAGACAAATGGACAGCTTTCAATGTGTGGTCAGTTTTATTGACACTTACTAGAAAAAAAGAGTAGTGATAAAGTCCTTCCAACTGATAACCAAAGGAAACAGACATTGTTTTAACTGTTAACAAATCCCAAGGCTCCACATTGTCACCTAATTATCTCACCTATGGACATCTCAGCTGGATTTCATCTGCAGTCTGATGCTGGGAAGTGGTAAAGTATCATGTGCTTAAAATCATAAGCAGGGTTGCGAATCATGTCCCCCTGTGCAGATGGAATAGAATTTTCAATCTGTGATCTCTGCTGTCTCTATTCTTTACTCAACACATATAATTAGTTGCATATCTCTTAATTTTCTGATTAAAAGGCACAATTTTTTATCTTTATGACATATATGCTTGTCTATCTTCTTTGTTTGTCAGTTAAAATGAGTCTCTACTTGTCCTATTATTGAAAAAGTCTTGTCAGTGGAATTGCTAGTGAATAATACTGGTAAACAAGGGAGAGAAATAACATCTTTTTGAAACAGTTTTTCTTTTCCCTGGGCAAATGTGACATAGGAGGAGACAATGACATACGTACGTTTGATCTTTCATCTTAAAGATTTTCTGTCATATTTAGAGCTACAGTCATTGTATTGTGTATTATTGTTGTAAAAAATCATGTATCCAAGAAGATAAGATTCAAAATTCCATGACAAGTAGAGATGAATAGTTTTTAGAAAATAAAGCACAGGCTGAGAGCACAAATGGTGTGCAATATCTGAGTAAGGGATTTTATTTCTCTCCTTAATACAAGGACTAAATGAAAATGCAATGCTGGTTCTCACAAAACAAACCCCACTTTTATAATTCCACCATTTAAAGACATTTTGTGTGTTTAAGCAGTGACAAAGGTACTCATTGTTAATTAACATTCAGGAGATAACTGACAGTCAGTTGCCAGTCAGAGTGGAGCCTGGAAGAATGTTGACATTGATTGATGGACATGTTGTGGGACTATGCACAAACAACCTGCTCGGGTCATCTGAATACATAGAAACATTACAGATCAGCCTCCCATACACAAAAAGCTTGCACTGTCCTTTCCAAAGGGAGGATATCCTTCCAGGTATCCTAGATTCACTTGATTTGTAAGTTAAGCCTTCACTTTCCTGCACTGTGGTCACCAGTTAAGCAAAGTTCAGTTTAGAGTGGTAAATATGGATAACATGTCACTGTTCTGTTTCTAGCTGTTTGTGATTGAGGTGCTTAAGCATTCAGCTTGAAGCAATATTTTTTTATGTTGCTTTTTGGAGTGCTATATGTACTTACCTAATGGATATATACTAATGCAAATTTTTCTTTAGGCAGAAGAAAATCACCAACCCCTAATTTATCTTACTTTGAAATACTGAGATGGAAGAGGTCTTTCAATCTTGAGTTTTAACTACCTGCAGTGATACCAGTTGCGTGTATCTCCTGGAATCAGTTGGGTATTTAGATTCAGTGAAATGATGACACCCTTATGGCACCCTCACACCTCCTTTTAAATGAGGATATAAGCAAGCTCTTAGTGTGTCATGTACCAATTCCACCTACCGTAGGCTGAGTAGCCTGTGTACTGTGGGAAGGGTGTCTGAACTCCTCCTGCTTCTTGTGATGGGCACCTGCTTGTACAACGGTGGCAGTACTTAGCTAAAGAAACAGAGTATGGTGGTTTATGGGCTCTACACTTTCCTGTGTAAGTGAACAGCGTGGTCATCAACATATGATAGGCACCTGCTTCACAGATACTTATTTCTCATGATTTTTCTCAATTTTAATTTTTTGAATGTGCTTCCAAATATATCATGGTTGACTTGGATTTATTAACTAAGACAGAGTGCTGCTCATTAAGGTGATTGAAAAGGGGAGCGTATAACTGGAGCCCTTTTCCTGTGATCATCCATGGGGGGCAAAACTCCTGTGGTCTATCTATTATATGACTCTGTAGGTTAAAAATTGGATCTGTCTCATCTTCCTTAAAATCCCCATAACTTTCAGTTTTGGGAGACATTGCAGTTCCACCCACTCCAGATGGGAGAAGCATGCTGCTGGGAATCCCTTGCCAATCTCTGTCCCTGATAACAGTTTCTGAAGCATATTGGGGAAATCTGTTGAGAGCTGTTATAATTTCATACTTGTGTGCCAGATTTCTCTTTCCCTGTTTCTTCCAAGTACCTGCTACTGGGGTTCCTTAACACTTCCTTGGGGCTGACAGGGTATTCCTGCAATGAGGCAGAGCTCCCTGCTTCTACCCAGTGGAAAAGGGCACCACAAACGTTTCTGCTGCAAAGCTGTTTATTTTCCCTTGGGTAAAATCTTTCTTGCTTTATTCATAAAAAAAAAATAATAATAATGAGTCCCTTGGGACTGCTTGTGAAAGTAAGAAAAACAAGAATTGGCCCCATGTCATAACCATCTGTTATTAACACAAAGAGCAAGGGCCCAGTCTTGCAGTCCTTGCTAAAAGCAGTTTGTTTAATAGGAATTACTACAAATATGAAAAATGTGTGTTTTCCTCATTACTGTGACAATATTCCCTTCTAGTAGTGAAAAAAAAAAGTCATCATGAATCTTGGTGTATAGTCACACAATTGCATTATTTTATATTGCGGTAGGCTGTATGCAATAAACATCTCATTCCAAGAAATATATGTAGTGCAGTATTTTCAAAAATCACTTCAGCTACTTTCACGCATATTTTTTTCATAGTACATCTTTTTATTTTATGGCTGAATGATGACTGGGTTTTCTTTTCTACTGTTTTTATGACTGAGGTAAACTTTTTTTTTATTATTTTTTATAGCAGCTACTTTGAAAATGGTGCCATTTTTTCCTTTCCTTCAGCAGAAAATGTTTGACTTTTTACTTGATGAGTCCCCTGCCCCAGACACACACACTCTCCAATCCCCCCTCCCCCGCCTCAATTATGCCTACAAGTGTTACTGAAGAACTGAAATAGTTTGATCCATCTTACCATTCCACGTCATGACAGAGAGGTAATTTTGGTGGCTCTTACTTCCATTCACCTGTAGGATGAACTGCTAGGCTGGATTGCATTTTTTTCCCCCAACTTTGTGTCCTGCCCCATATTTTGTGTTTCTACCTTCATATTTGAGAGAATTATTCCATACTATTTAATACAAACCACATACCTCTGTAAAGGATCAGCTTGATGTCTTCCTGCCCATTTGTTTTTCCATCAGTTCATCACTAGTTCTGAGAGTTGTGCCAGTCCCTGCAAGGTAACTTGAGCCATGAGTGTTAATAGGAGCATTTAATCCCTGCTCCTTCACTTCTGGCTATAAATCTGTTAGGCAGAACACGGGTTGCTATAATCCTGTTGATTGCACCTCAGCGGCAGGCCAGTCCCCTGGCAGGCTGCAGTGCCTTTAAGGGTGGCTTTGAACAATCGGTCTGGCACAGAGCACATGCAGCGCAGCCCAGAATCTGAGAAAATATATAAATTATGAGAGGAGGCTGCGTGTTTCCATGGTGTATGCAGAAAGACAGGAATTGCTGTATTGGATCAAACAAGTGGCTTGTCAAACCCATTACTCTTTTGCCAGCAAATGTCCAGTAGCAGATGTTTGAAAAAAAAAAATATGAGGGAACATCAGTTTTGCTTTTCTTCAACCCAAAAGCATTCTCTACAGCTCTGTTATGTCTCCTTTATATTCTTTCTCCAGTCATTTTGTCATTCAAATGTTAGAATAATTATTTTTATTATGTGTAATATATATATTCCGTATGAGCTCCTAGTGTATTTTTGTGATTTTTTCTTAAGTTTGTGCCCTCAGATTTAAATAGACTAGAAATTCTATAGATGTTTGCATTATTAACTATTCAAGCCTTAAATTTACACTTTGAACTTGACTGAAAAGGCCCTTGAGGATCTCATGTAGAAGCATTCACAGCAACAACACTAAATTGATTTCTGTGCATTTAGAGATGTATATTTTTAACAGTTTAATTGGGAAAACTAAATTCAGAATTTTTAAATTAGGTGTAGGACACATGCAGTATAATTTTATGACAGGAACATTACAGCAACTTCCTTTACTGTATTTATAGACACTCTGAGCCATTGAAGGGTTAACCCCCCCACCCTCCCCCAGGCAGGCAGGGTATCACTTTCCTTAAAATGCCATTGGGAAACCGAGATAAATGGTGAAGCATTTTCTGTGTTGACATGATGTTCGCCTGTCCGATTGCATCCTTCCCAACAGACAGCAGAGAAGCAATTACAAAAAAAGACATCTGTGCCAAGGTTTGGCTAGCCAGGAAGGGCAAGCTCTTGTGTTTAAGAGGTAGAGAATCCAATTGATGAAAATGTCTGGGCCTGTTAGCACCAATAAAGCTGAAGGCCACTGGGAAGCTCAGAGAGGGTCTTTTGTTGCAGAGATAGAAAAGAGGCCGAAGCTGTGACACTTGGGGAGGAATAGGGTCAGCCAGTACGATCATCCATCTTCCTCAATGGCAGCTTTCTGTCAGTTTTTAACCCTGCTCAGCAGAGGATCTAAACCCCTATTGTTGGCACCAGCCAATTCTCAGCCAAGTGTAAATGAAGTTAATATTCACTGACCTTATGCATAGCCAATGAAGGCCCTTGATGTCATCCTGGAAATAATGTTATCTGACACTTCAAAAAGCAGATGTTGGCAGGTTGTTTGTGGTTTTTTGCTGAGCCAGTACGCAAAGACGTATTGTTTAGGCACCTCGCATTTAAACTGATTTCCATAATAACCACAAATAGGCCTTTTTTGACCTTAAATTGACATAGTTATGGTTTTAGTTTGCATGTCATTATATGCTGCTCACAAAGCCTGGCTAACCTGCACTAAGTGGTCAGGGAGAAGTAGCTTGGTTCACTTAGATAAGAAATATATGGGTCAGTGAGCAAAATTTATTTATGCTGATAAAACAGTGAATAATTAAAATAGTTTGAATGGTTCGAAGCAGACATTTTTAGAGCAAAATGAAGAATAGCATTTTTTTTTGCAACCTCCATGAAAGGAAATTTATAACAAAGTAAAAAAATACCAGATACTGCTTTCAGTGGTACAGACAGCTTTTAATTTGCAAAGCCTATTGCAAGCAACTGTTAATGTCTTCCTGTGTCTCCAGTAATCTTTTGTCATGGTGAAACATGATTTTTCTAATGTTTTAATTACAGAAAGTTAAATAATTCTTATAGGTTCCACTTTGCCAGAAATTTGTCTAAGAAAGCAGCATACTGGTGATATGTAAGTATTCGTACAGGGCATTTCATCCAGACAGATCGCCAAACCTTCTGCAGGCTTCTAGAAACAGAGCAACACATCCACATTCCTCATGTGTAAAAGACAGTGTCAAACATATGTTGTAACTCTAGGGTGAAACATTATGGTTCTTTTTAAAGCACAGTGCTATTTCTCAGCAGTCTCTGGTTCTGATTTGAGGAAAGTTATAAACATGTACCACACATGGGAGGTGAAAAGTATTTGATTTGGTTTATTTTTCTTGTAAATTAGCTATAATTTTTGCTCGTGTGTGCTTATCTTATGCATGATGAGCATAACAATATATGGTAATAAAGTGCAGATGCAGGATGAGTAGTCATTATTAATAAAAATTTCAGCTGTATCAACCAGTGAACTTCGCACAACCATGTTTTTCCTCTCTGTGTACAAAATGCAGCAGCGGGTAACAGAAATCTATAAAATCATCTATTATGCCATACTATTGGTATTAAAAATATGTTTGAATAATGATTGTAGTATAGTTAGCACCTTTCAGGCTGTGATGCATTCCTGATCTTTTGAAAAAGAACTCAAAATAGCATGAATTTTTTTTTTTTTGGTCAAAGAATGAGTTAATAGTTGAACTGAGAAAGCCTGATAATCACAGTTGCTCGGGAGGCAATTATCTGACAAGCTGGCAAAGATGAGAAATACCAGAACAGATCTGCATCTAATTGAAATCACTCAAATCTGATCTTAAGATAAACAGTCCCAGTATTTTTGGAAACTGTGTTATTGATTGTGTTCTTCCCATCAGTTATGTTTGTTTGTACCTGTTAGAGAAGTGAACATGTTTCCTGTAGTAACAGATTTCCTTAGAAACTCATCAGCTAGAGATTTCTTGCTATGTCTTTGCTCGATATTAACTCACATCAGATGGGATTTAACAAAAAAGGAGAGAAATACATTCACTGCATTCCTGGATGAAATTTTAACAAAATTGATTGATTTTGTTTGAAGTCCAGCATTGTATTCATTAGCTTCTGGTTATTTGTGTGCTGTCTGTGACATATGATGGCTCAGTCATATAGCTCAGATGATTAAAAGGCTAATTTTAGTTTAGAACTGATTTTAATGGGGTGTCTGATAGGACTAATTTGTTCAGATAGATTAACTCAGATCCCCCCTCCCTGCTTGCCCTGGTCCTGTATTCAGTTTATTCTGCAATCATTGTGAAAATATGTGAAGTTAGATGAAAATTTCTGAAATACAGAATTACAGCCAACTATTGAACAGTGTGGAAAGAGCAATGAGCCAGAGAGCACTGAAAGCAATGAGGTACCTTAGTGGGCCTTTAACAAGCCCTAAGTCTGCTAAGCGAGCAAATTAATTTGTTTAAGACTTTACAAAGACCCATTTCTTCTGTAAGTTACATTGAGTAATAACCAGATTGAGTCACATTTTTGTTTTACTACTCTGCTGTAAATCGGTTCATTTCTGGCTCAGTTTTGTTAGTCTGTCCCTTTGTCAGGCTTTATCCTATGAAAAGTGTAGAATGCCAAAAGAAACATCAAACTGACCTGATTCTGCCCTCTCCTCCAGCAGAAATGGATACTGAACTACAGAAGCTTATTTCCTATTTCTGGAAGGAGACTGTGAAAGAGAA
Source organism: Hylia prasina (assembly GCA_013397195.1). NCBI lineage: Eukaryota > Metazoa > Chordata > Aves > Passeriformes > Sylviidae > Hylia > Hylia prasina. The sequence continues at coordinate 1,209,581 of VYXD01010674.1, forward strand.
TTTTGCCTTTGTGAATTAACCCATGGACAGATTGATTCATTTCATCCTGTTGGTATTGAATATTGTTCTTATTTTAGTTGAAAGTTTGCAAAATGCTAGCTTTCCATGGGCAGGCCGCTGAGGAAGTGATCCAAAGATAATATAAATTGAAAGTGTTTGGTTTAATGTACTTTTCTGTTTGTTTGTGGTTTGGTTGTTTTTTGGTTTTTTTTCTGTTTTTCTTTTTTTTCCTTAAGCAGAAGAAAACAAGAAATGCTTTGGAGTAAATGTCAGCAGAAGATTCATTAGGGGATAGGGACACAGCTGGCTGTGAAGTGCAGGGGTGTGGGGAGGTGGTTGGGGTCTCTCCTGCTGCTGGCAGACACTACCTGCAGTGGGTTTGCTGGTGACACTGGTGCTATGCCTGGCGGTTCTGATAAAGGAAACCTGTCAAGGAGTGTGAATCCGATGTTCTTGCTTGAAACTAGGTTGTTCTTGCTCCTCATCTGTAAGAGGTGAGGTCTTCAACAGCAGATTTTTTTGGCTGTATCTGTTGTTTGGGATAATATATGATTTTCACCTCTGGACTCTGGGCCTCTGCAGAAACAGTCTGTATGGATGTGAGTTCATTTGTATTGTGTTGTTAGCATGGCTGTGATTTTCTTTGACAGTTACATCAGCTGGGAAGAGAAGAATGGAATTAGATATGAAAAATTGCTTTGTTCTCCAGACTTTCTAGAAAACATCATTGAAGCTGTAGTGTGAAATCTCTAGTGCATCTGCAGATGATTTGTACTAATAAAAAATAGCCAGCAAAACTCTGTTGGAGAAAATAATATTGGAAGAAAAAAGCACAGAAAAATCAATTGTATGAAGAGACAGAATATTTAGTACTGACTCATCTTCCCTAATCAGTAGGAAAATGGATTATATGACTAATAAAGAATCACCTCAAAGAGAACAGTTAAACCATGTACCATTTTGTTGAACAGATCAAAAATACTGTAAATAACTTACCGATAATGAAATACATGATGTAACAGCAAATGAAATTTGCCATATGGGGGTAAAAAAGTCAAATGGCATAAAGCACCTGCTGTCAGAAAAAAATCAAATGAATGGTGTAAAGCACCTGCTGTCAGATTGAAGCCTGGGAATATATCACTGGGGAGAGGGAAGGAGAAGGTAAATCTGTGTGTGGACAGGTGAGGAGATGCAATCTAAATATAAGATTTTGGGCAGGGCCTGAGCTTGAGGAGGAAAATGGTGTTTCTCAGCTTCTACCTCTCAGTTTCTCAGTGTGCCAGGCAGTGGAAGTGTCAAGAGGTGGATAAGCACAAATGGAAAGCAGGAGCTCTCACTGCCGTGGCTGGCATTCCCTTTGATGGCTGGCGTACCACCAAGTGGGATCTGAATGCTGTGCAGTAACCAGTGCCTCAGCCAGCCTGGGGTGTGCCGGGGAGCTGCCGCCGCTAATGGCACAGCCCCACACAGCCACCCTTCATCTGCTCCACCCCTTCTGCACTTCGGGCTCTGCCTTTGTTTCGTAAAGTCAATAATGCTAATGTACAAGAATAAAGGTGAGGCCTGACCTTGCTGCTCTGAAATGGCTGGGAGATTGTCTTTACCTTTCATGAGCACTAAGGTCTATTTGCTGCCTCTTTTTTGTTTTTGGGGGGTTTTATGGTAACAGTTTTTAAAGTGCCTTTCACACACAGAGAAAAGATACTTTTTAAATAAATGAAACATCTGCTTTAATTGATGAAATATCAATGGTAAATATTGTGGAAATACCTTCTATAAGTAATTAAAAAAACAAGGGCTCATTTGTAAGGGCGGCCATATACTTAGTGGACAAGAATAAGGAAGAATAATTCTTCCTCTTTCCTGCTGCTCCTCTTTCTCCTCAAATGGCAGAGGGTGTGACAAAACTTAGATTTTTGTACTACCCATGCAAAAGACCTCACTGTGTTTTATCCACAAGGCAAGAGAGGCAGGAATAATATCACTTTAAAAAAAAAAAAAAAAAGATGCAGTCGAATTTGTGATCTCAGCCTGAGGTTATCGGGCTCTGTGCTTTTCATTAAGCAAGGAGGAATGTCTCTTTTCTCTGTGCACCATCTCCAGGTGCCTGTAAAACTGGAAATTAAAGGTGAGTTGAGTAAAAGAAGAACGATTCTGAAGCTGACAATTTGTTTGTTTATTTTTTTAAAGCTTCTTTATCTTTAGACAGGCACATGTAGCTCATGTAACTGAAATTAACTGGGTCCCCATAATATCAGGAATGTCTGAAATAAAAAATATTCTTTAATCCCTCTGTATGCATCTGTTCAGTCTCTGAATGTAACTGGGTCATCTTTTAAAAACATTTTCTACAACTGGAAGGACAAGAAGCCATTTTTTCCTCAAGCTAAAGTTTAGATGGTCATTCAGAAACTATAACAACAAAACCATGTGATTCTTGGCACTGGAATATAAAATAGATTATCAATTGCTTTAGAATTATGAATTTTAAAAAAGTAAGAAATTAGCAACTTCATATGCTCAAGCATACTTAGATTTTGAAGCCCATTTTAAAACTCTCTCATTTGAAATAACTGCAAAGTTCTTTTTTATATTGGGTTGGTTTGGGATTCTTTTTCTTTTCTTTTTTTCTTTTTTTTTTTTTTTTGTTTGGTTTTTTTTTGTTGTTGTTTTTTTTGTGTTTTTTCTTTTTTTTTTAAATATTCTTTTCTTTATGATGAACCAGTGTATCTTGAAGGACTAAACCAGGCATCTTAATTCCAATGACAGGACTGCTTAGGAAGTGACAGCCTAATCATAATAAATTTGAGCAGTTTTTACCTCTATAAAATCATCAAGTGTCTCCAGGCATGGGAGAATACTTATTTGTTACATAGGTGTAAAGGAGGACATAATTTAAAGTGTGGAAACACTGTTGCTACTGATGAGGAATGGGGAGGAGAGAAACCTCCTGGGGGCTTCGAAAGATCCAAAGTAAAAACTGGGTTTGGATTGCTGATGAATACCTAAACCATCCTTTTCCTTGCAAACTAAGCACGTTTCCTGCAGAATTCACCAAGCAGACCTTAAGCATGAATGGTTATCTCTCTCCCTTGTGACCATAGAGGCCCTTGTGGAATGAAATCTTTGCTAGAGCCTGCATGTGTAAAATGCTCTCTACAGCCAGATTGCAGAGGACTTAGAGCACACGAGGTCTAGCTTTTTCCACAGCCTCTCTCATGCAGCACATCAGGGAGTACATGTTCCAATGTCTGTGTAATTAGAGTCTCCCTATGGGTAAAATTTAGGTTAAAAGTGAGGAAATATCCTTCTACACTGAGCAGCAGAAGGTTTCTAGTCAGGGCACACCTGTTCCTCTGTGTAGAAGAATGCAGGATAAAACAGGAATTGTTAGTACAGAGCAAGCATGTCAAGGGGAATCCAGGTTTTAAAGTAGTTTAAACTAAACAGGAACAAGTCTTACTCTGTTTGCATGGTTATAATCAGGAAAAACTGGGTGTGAAGACCACAGTGGTCCTCAGCTTGCAAATCAGATGTTTAGCTATGGGTTCCAGCATCTAGTTTCTTTGACACTGAATGCTAAATGGGGATAAACTACTGGAAATGCAATGATAGCCTTGTTATTTCAGAACTGTATTCCTCTGCATTTTTCTACTTTGCATGTGTTTTTTGCTTCCACCAAAGTAATGCACATTTCTCTCAGTATACACCCCTAGAAATTTACAGCCTTGCTCCTGCCTATTTATGTTATGACATCTACATTCCTGGAATGATCAGCTCCTGCTTTGATGAATTAACTGAAACACCCCATTATTCACTGAGTTTCTTTGCACCACTGAGAGGTAACTCTTAATCATGTGCTAAAAATAAAGTGCAGGAACTTTGTAAAGTTATGCTGGACAATGAGTTTGAATTTGCCTCTTTGCATGAAGTGCCTCTTGCCAGCTCTTGTAGTGTTGTCATAAACTTTATGGCTATTTGCTGCTGTACAGTTTCAGCTTCTGCAGAAATATATTTCAGTTTCTGTTTTTAAATTTTTTAAGGGTCAGCTGTCAAGCACTTCTGATGTTTGACAAATGTTGTGTAGTTAAGGATATCAAAACTAGATAATAAGTGATGAGAGGTAATCAAAAAAAGAAAAATGGAAATGCTCATATTGTAAAGTCTCCAATGCAAATAAGTAGAGGTGACCCTCCTGTAGTTAACCATTCTGTATGCATATCATTCATCAGCCAGGGAGTTGAAAGTTTTTTGTTGAGATGTGTTATCCAGTTATGGGCTGTTTAGGGCTGTATAAAAGTCCAAAATAATCTGTTTGCTTCAAAGGAAGAAAGTAATGCCTTCTAGGCAGTATTATTTTAGGACTAAGGCAATGCCTTTCTATTTTTGTCACAAAGCTATCACCTATGGTGCACCTGAGACCTGATGGGGATCATCTCAACGGAGTTAAAAATGGTTGTTCTTTTATTAATAAAACACAGTGTAATATGTTTGTGCCTGTCTTTGCTGCTTTCACAGAGATCTCATTTAAAGTCATTAAGAGCTCATTGATACGTTTATTCTCACCACAGTGCACTAATAGCATTCAAAGACATTAGTATCTGGCTACTGTGCATTTGAAAAAAGTTGCAGTGCTAGGTCAATACACATCCTACATTTCTATGATAAATGAAAAATATTAACATATTAATAGGTTTAAAGTGTTTAAAATATTTCTAGTCTCAGCTTTAAACAGATTTAAACTGTTTCTAATGTCAGCTGTCTTATATTTCACTTTTTTTTCATGTTCCTTCAGTTCTGAGGTAGGTCCTAATTAGCGTATCATATGGATAATTTTACATTATTATTTTCAATTTGAAACAATGATTAAACATAGTTTGACCAACTTACAAAATGATGTAGTAAAAGATAATTCTCTAATATGACCAGGAGTCTCATACTCTCCCTTGCTGCCTCAGTAAGCACAAATAATTAATAGAATCTCACAGTACACTGGCAGAAATTCAGAACAAAACAAAACGATGTGTAAGTCATAGACAACCAAATAATTTTCTGCCTATTTGTAAAATGATTTATTTTAATTTGGCCATTGGTACAACTAATAAGTTCCTAAAAATCATAAGCTTTGTGTGGAAAATACCACTTTCTATAAAATATTCCAATTTATGCATGTTCTTCTGCCACCACAGCTTATTTGCATGAGATAGGTTCATCCATGTTTCCATGAAAACAAATGGTAATCCTCCTGCTGAATTTATTTATCAAGCATTGCATAAAAACCGGATGCCATTTTCTGTTCAGCTATTCCCACTGGGTTTTCACTGGTGAAAGTTAAAAGGTGTCATTTTGGCCTTGGTGATGTGAATGGCTGTGAATCTTAGTTTAATCAGACCTGGAATTGACCCAAAGTATTCTCCTTATTATCTTATATTCATTTTCATGGCAGATATTTGTGACATCACAAAGCAGAGACATCATGGGTAAAACAGACATCTAGAGGAGATACATTTCTAAGCCTCATAGACAATCATTTACTTTAAATGACCTGTAGTAGAAGAAAATTAAAGGTGGAGAATCATTGATGTTTAAAGATACTTCACACCTTGCTGTTAGAAAGAGTTGATGTTTTTATTGTGAAGTGGTGAAAATGAAAAGGAAGGTTAAAACTTTTCTGATTTTTAGCATAGTTGTAATGACAGTCTACATGCACTGCTTCCTGTCCTAAATTTTGATCTGAACAATGCACAGGACGCTGAATGACACAGGATCAAGGTTTCTCTTTCTATTTTAATTCCAAAAGTGTTGTCCACTGTCACAAGAGAAGTGAACTTCATCAGACGTGACTTGACTTCACATCTGCACGGGAGGTTATCCCTTGTAAAAGAGTAGAGTTGTGAATGAAACCTTTGTCTTCAGCTTCCTTGTAATCCTGCAGTACAGTTGAGCATGTTAGCTCAGCTGGAATAATGTGCTGATTTTCTAAAGATGAAAAAAAAAAAAATTAAGCCCTTTCCTCATTTTGCATTTCCAGTTCTGTACTTTCTTAGTTTTCACACTACCTGCTTTGGTTTTAGCAACTCTGATTTCAGTCTGTCACCTTCCCTGGCTAAATATAAAAACTGATACACTCCTCTCCTTGAAGGAGAATATTCAAGAAATGCAGTCCCGGTGAGAATGCTGTTTTGTAGCAGCAGGGATTCTTTTTTCCTGTCATTTTCTTAATTTGGTCTCTGTTTCAAATCTTTATCAGCACCTGTCCTTTTAAGGAAACAGATTAAAATGTCTCGGGGTAAACAGAGGATTGATTTGGTGTGAATGTACAGCTTCTGTGCTTTTACAATACATGCATTTATGAGCAGGGATACCACATGCTTTAATGTCCTTATGGACTCTTAACTGCTTTGCTTCCCTGTCTTTGTGCATGCTGATTTTAGTTCTCCTTTCTCTACATTAGGCATAAATTAAATGTGTATTCGAAATTTTTTTTTTTTTTTAGAACAAGGAACATGGTGTATGAAATGCTGCATAATGCAGTCATGGCTGGAGAAGGGTTATCCATTACAAAGCTGTGGAGATTTAGAAGAAAATGCTAAAGATACTTGGGTTAATAAAATGATAACAATATTCTGAAATATTACAGAATATATTGGAGTAGCTCAAATATATTGATGACTGTCTGGGTTAGAGATAAAAGCAGTAGACATGCGTTTGCTCTGCTTGCTCTCATTTAATTTCATCATAGTGAGTCACATAGGCATCAAGATTTATATGTGTCTGATAAGTAGTCAGGATAGAGAGTGCTAATGATGGTTGTAATGCTTTCTAGAATTCTATTTCTTCTGACTTTGGTTGACATTGTGACTCTAAATACTGCAGATTCTGTAAATTAGTAAGTGGGAGACAGAGGGGGGGACAACCTGCCTCAGAATTCACACCATATTCATCAATATTTAGTCATCCATAGGTTGATTTTTTAAATTCCCCCCTTCCCCTCATGTCTGGACAGCAGAATGCATGGTGCTTCTGAGGGAATATTTATCAGATTGGGGTGTGCATTTATTGAAAGAAATTCAGGGAAAGTAAATCATAAAACATGCTGAGGTCTTTTTGGTTTGGTGTTTTTTTTGTGTGGGGTTTTTTTTGTATGTGTTTGTTGGGGTTTTTTTTCTTTTTCAGGGAACTTATTTATCCTTCAATTCATAGAAATTCTTTTTCATCACTGATCAGTGCAGAATGGAAAGACTTGGCTGAGTCTTACTGGTTCACATGGGACAACTGTCTCTAGCACAATCTGTTTCTGCTGATGGCCCCAGCACTGACATGACAGATGCTTGGAAAGCTGCTGTCCCTATTGCTGCTGTTGCTGACACCATTGCAAATTCTTAAAGGAAAGTTGCAAAGAGTCTTACTCTAGTTGAAAAAGAAGACCCACAGTAAAAACCAAGCTAGTCTTTTACAGCCTGGTCCTGTGGGATCTCTCTTGCCATCAAATGCTTTTGGATAGTCTTAACTGTAGGTAGTGGGTTGAAGGTCTTCACCTCTTTAAATGACCGTGGTGTTAATAGGAGAATTTGGAACATTGTGAGCTGTTTGCACATCTCTTACTGTCTTCATTTATATGACTTAGGTGTTTGCTGCCATTGTAGCAGTGGTCCTTAGAGGAACTACATTTCCAGGACATGAACAAAGAGAGGAGTGACAGTATTGCAGCTAGAAAAAAACATGGGAAAAGATAGCTATGGGCAATTTCCACAGCTCTTAATAAGTAGCAAGAGCAAGTATAGCAGAGAAAATCAATAAAAGCCCCTTGTCTACCTTCTTACCTCCACAGTGCTTTCCTGAAACCCACAAGAAAAAAAGATGCAGGAATAAGGCATTTATCTTCAATGTGCCTGTCTGTTAGGTACATCCTGTGGCTGACAGCAAGGCTCTTTTCCACTTTATCATTTCATGCTTGTTTTGGTGGAGAAGAGAGTCAGTTATTCTATTTAATTCTATCAGCTATAAGAAAGTACTCCCTATTCTACTGATATTTTCCTTTGAGCAGTTTAAATTCTTCTGAAATGGCACAGATTTACTGAAGGCCATTGTTGCTGTTTTGTGTGTTAATGCCTACATGTTTCAGCCAGACTTAAGAAGAGGAATCAGTTGATTCTGGGGTGCTCGTCTCCATGTACTTAATAGGAATGCATCTCTTCTTTGCTCCTTATTTTTCTTTATTTATCCAGAGAAGATAGAGAAGAGAAGTTGAGTTGGGTCTGGTAACAAAATTCTTAAGTGCCAATGTGGGTCATGGATCCCAAACACAAATTTTGACTTAGGACTCTTGTTACTGAGCATCCTTCTATACATAATTATCTCCTATGAAGTAGACTGCTTAGCCTGAAAAACTGGACAAATGCCTATTGTAGGTAACAGAGAAGTAGGATGAAATCTCGAAATAAAACCAAGTGTGGGTTTGTTCCACTTCTGCTTTATACTTCTGCTTAGAATAGAGGCCATAAACCCTAAATTTTCAGGCTGTACTATACCTCATCATGACTAATGAAATTTGAAACAGAGTAAGGTAAGCATCTTTCTGCAGCTCTTCATATGAAATCTAGTTTAATGGCTATTACCACAAAGAGAAGGGTACAAAAATATACATTAGGCTTATAGGTATTTGAATAAAAAAAAATTGAAGAAAAAACAGTATTTTGCATTTTGTTCTATTGAAACCAACTGGAACTATGGATAAAAAATAAATGACTAAACTTTTCATTTTAAACACTGTTCATGATGTGACATAAGGACATTGTGCATATATTGTGTTGACTTGGTCACTTCAGAGTGAGGACCTATGAAGACAGACCCAGTGAAAAAGTATGTTATGTTCCCTAATGAGGGAATAGGAATTCAAAATTGACAGACAGGTTTGCTGTACTCAGTGTCAGGAATTCACACTGAAGAAAAGGCAATAAGATGTTGGCATGCCTGGAAGAATAGTATACATATTCTCTGATATAAAAATGACAAGCTAGTAGAGCTGAGTTACCATGCTGATGAGTTACTGTGCTCATCTTCTAGGCAACATATCTGTTGCTCAGAGGTGTGGATTCCCCATCCATGGAAGTGTTCAAGACCAGGCTGGATGGGGCCCTGAGCAACCTAATCTAGTGGAAGGTGTCCCTGCCCATGGCAGGGGATGGGGGTGGGAGTTTGGAATTACATGAATCACATGATTTGGGTCCCTTCCAACCCAAACCATTCTATAATTTCATTATTCTTTTAAGAAGCAGGTACTTCAAGGGAATATTTTCCCAAGTTCATTGAAATGTAAAATAACTTCATCCAAAGAAATTGAGAACAAAGAAAATGACTGCAGCTTTAAAATGTTTTTGATGCAAAAATAAAATTAAGTAGATAACGCAGATATATGGATTGCCAAATGTTATGTTATTTTATACAGAAAAATTGCCTTTTCCCACTCCGCTGATGTATTTAAGCATGGCTACAGCCTCAATAAAGTAAACCTAAGCCCTACACAATTAAGGTAACTCTACAGAAAATTAGGATCTAAAAGCAGCAGAAGTTTGCATCGCCTATTTGACCTTCATGAGAACAGCAGTGCAATCAATCTTTTAAGTTTAACAGAAGTGGAATAAAATTTGAGGAAGACATAAATTTTGTTTCATATGCAAAGAGCTGCATGTAAATGGGCTATATACCTGTCAAATCTTTAGCTGAACAATATAGACTGAGATAATACCACAAGTCAATCCCTTCCTCAAGTTTCATGTTATTGGATTTGATTTACTAGTAAAACCTCATAAACCCCTCCTAATCTTGAATTCTGGGTCTGTCTGAGATGTTGCTTTGTCCCCTGTTCTCTTCCAACTTTCTCATCTGAAAGAGCTGCTTTATGTGGAAACTACTCACCTACTGGTATGACTTGGAATTTGTTGTCTTCGTTTGTAAGACAGTGATTTTTCAAAAAAATTTTGGGGCTGTGTTGATTTGGGTTTTTTAAAGCAGCTCAGTGCACACACACTTTTTTTTTACATAAAATCTTAAGTCTGCCAACCTGTTACAAATGCTACAAAGAAAAAAGGGGTATTTTTTTTCTATATGCCAGTGGATTTAAATAAAGGTGCTATGTGCTTACACAGTGTCAGGAATAATTTATATTAATTTTTAGGACAATTACTATACGATTGATTAGACTGTGGGCCTTGCTGCCAAAGGATGTTGTAGAAACATAATCACAGAAAAGGTCAACTATCTGTAGTTCTAAACTGTACAGCAGAAACCCTTAGTCCTACAGACCAGTTATGGCTGACGGAAAATTTTATAGCAGCTTCACTGCAAACACAAAGCAGATGCTGTAAGTGAATTCAGTTAAAAAAAAAAAAAAGAAAGAAAGAAAGAAAGAAAAAGCAATCAGTACAGCAACCCTAGCAATACCTATTTTCACATTAAATTCCATTTCTTTTTTACAAACTCCCATTATCAGACTTTGATGAAACAGGTTTTTTTGGCTGCTAATCCACAATACGTGCTATGTTCAGGACTGAAGCCGGATGAGTGAAAATCCAGCACAAAGTATGGGCTGTTTGAAATCTCTAGTACTACTGGAAAAACATCAGTGCAGAGCACAGATTGGAGGATATATTGGCTTAAGTCCATCCTAAGGTTCTTGTTGGGAATGTTGCTGGTTGAAAACCAGTTTTTTTGCAATGCTGATGTACATTTAGGTTCATTCTTGCAAGTATGTCCAGTAAAGTCCCTCTTACATCAAATGTGTTTGCACACATAGCCAAAACCTCTCATTGCATTTGAAACAGATTCCAATGAACTTTGCATTCCTTTTGCATCCTATAATTCCATATTCTGAATGACATTTTGTTTCCACAGAGTTCCCAGTAATTATCACATGAGTTAAATGCAGATTGGAGTTTCAAGCACTTACGGGCCTTATAGGACATGGAAACCAAAAGTGTGCAAAAGTGCACAAAAGGTGCTTTATTAATTTAACATGAGAATAAGTGGCCAGGCAAAGGGGTTGGCACACTTTGTAGTGCAGGAAGTCACATGTTTATCAGGGATTCCCAGCTCCCTCAGAAAAGTCCATCATTAATAATTGTTGTAGCTTCATACATATATTGGCAAAAAAGCCTCATAAATAGCTACTACATCTGCTATTTCAGTGATGTCATAGGTTAGTTTGTTCCAAAGAAAGACGAAAGATGAGACATGGAAAGAAAAATAGAAGTTTTTTTAAATTTCTCTTCATAAAAAATGTGTGTGTGATAAAGTCTTTAACGGTGTAACTTTCTGCAGTCACTAATAACTGAGTATATTTACTTGTTCTTTGGTTCACCCAAACTATTTGCTACTCATACCATTCATCTTGGATGCATGATAGGCCAGTAGAGAGGGTTGTGTCACTGAAATATGAATGATTGTGAAGCATGCACATGTACACACATGCCCACAAATAAAGATTCTTCAAATGTATATCCTATCAGTATTCCTGCTTAATGCAGGAAATTGCCAGCTAGCTTTTGTATTCATATAAAATTAGTTTTCATCACCATCCACATAAATGTCATAATAGCCTAATACAATCATAAACAACTTGACTGCACCACTATTTTATTTTGAATTTAGGGAACTAGTTACAGTGCACCAGTTCTTTACTCAAAAGCTCAAATATGCCAACCTCAGCTTGATATCTCATTCCCTGTAGGCATACATTACTCATTTCGGCCCAGTCACCAAGATTTTGTGTGACAAGCTATAAAAAGCTCTATGACACTATGTGTGTGGATCTAGGTGGATCCAGCTATTATTAAAGAATTTTGGACAATCCACTGTTCTAATTCCTCATCACTCCCCAGCCTCATAGGCGGCTAGATGAACTTTGTGCATATGAAAACAGGAGATATTTTATGAAGCTATGCAGCTGGGTGCCATTTGAGGATTACAGGTAATTCTTATGACTGGATATTTTATGTTGGCATGCCAGGATAAGTAAGTGAGAGAAGGATTTATTTGAAGCTGTCGCCTGGAGAGCAGTTCCACTGACTGTTTGCAAGAGGGTTTGTAAACACTGTTTGTCTGGTCTTGTTTGAGGTGGGGTGTGGTGTGCGGTATGTAGGTTGACCGATGTGATACAGGAGTCCCAGAAGACCCATATGCTTTTGGACCATTAGCTTGAGGGCCTTGCAGGATAGCCTTTGGCAACTGAGAACTGAGTCCTGGAGCTCCATAGACTATAGTGAGAACTGAGCTGCACATTACATGTGTAAACACTAACTGAAATTTAGGTGATGTAAAATCTTGGGAGAAATCACATCCCGAGTGTTTAATCTGTGGCCTGTTGTCAGCTGGGCAGTAAAGATCAAGGAATTCATTTGGACAATTTCTCTAAAAATATTGATATGCTATCACACTGCTGCAGTTTCTGTTGCTATTTCCCTCCCAGCAGCTGTTTTTTTTTTCCTGTAGAAGCCCTCTGGGCAGACTCAGGATACCTAGGTCCCAGTCTGACTTTGTATTTAAATCCAGTGTCAGAGTGGGCCAACCTTTTTCCTTTGTGTAGCTTTCCTGTCAGTGTCTCAGAGGAGACCCATTTGAGATCAGTGGGTCTGCTGGACTGGTGTGCTTGCTGGTGATAAGGAGGTGGGTTGTGTAATGGAAATGTGTCTGGCTGAGTGATTAGAAAAAGTTGGGAAGGGGTGGAACTGAGCACCCCGCATGAGGACTGCACTCCTGTTTTGTTTCCCACTGCTCATATATTCCTTGGTTTCTAGTGGACCTCCACAGCCACTCTACTCTCTGAATTTGTTCCGTCTTTGTTTTTCTTATTAAATTAACTTCAATTAAAGTTTACTTGTATCTTTTATCATTCAGAAAAAACCACTATTCAAATATTTAATGCAGAAAATTGCAGGACTGGGTAAGAAGGAGAGCAATACTAGGGAGCCAGTATGCTTTAGGGTGGCGTAGCAGAAATGAAAATGGAAATGCATTAGAGGCCAGGGAGATACCAGGGAATGCTTTTTATCAGTGACAGTATCTGCTGTCCCCTGGGCCATTGCCATGACTTTCACACCTTTGTGGGATATGTTTTATTTCTTCCTTTGCAGTCCATGCTTTTGAGAATGAATGAATGATTCTTGAATGGAGCTGCCTAATTAAAAGCCCTAAATTCCACCTTAAGTGGAAAACGGAGTTTTGCCATGGGCTGCGAGGGCACTTCTGTAACATGGACAGTTTTTATTGGGAACTGCAAACGTGTTAGGCAAGGATGAACTGGGCCTCCTTGCCTGGTACTGAAATTTATAAAAATTTGCTTATTCTCCCCCCCTCACTTACATAAATCAGCTTTTATTTTCTTTTTCTGTTTTCTGTTTGTGACTTATCAACTTGCTTCCTTCATTATTTTTCTTTCAGTATCTTGCTCTTTTTTCAAAGAATTGTTCAGTTTCTTGAGCAGTGAGAAGCCAACATCTATAAATTTGTCTTTCTAACAAACTATGCAGAGATGTTTGAAGAATTACTTGAACAAAAAATCATTTGAGATACAAATTGTTCACAATTAGGATGCTGAGTCACCTCTACATCTATTAGATATTTTAAGTAGTGATTTGTCAATCAAAGCCAACAATTAAAGCTTCTCTAAATAAAGAATTCATGTTTTCCCCTCATGATGGTGTCACTGTCAACGAGAATAGAGCAACAGGAGTGAACTATAGAGCAAAACAGTTTGTGCTGAGGACTTGATGTTCACACTAAATAAATTTCAGGAAGGTGCTACTTGTGGTAGGTCTAGTCTGATCCATCTGTAGTTGGAAGACGTAAGTTTCACTCTTGGAGCACATTTCTGGTTATTTTCCTCTGAAAACAAACCTGTTCACTTGCTCTGAGATTATGTGATGGGAACCAAAACACAGTAAGCATGGATGACTAGGAAATCCCTTCAAAAGTGCATTCTGCATCCAAACAAAAATGTGAATGTGGACGCATTAGTGTTATATTGGCATTCTTTCTATTCCTTTTCAGTTTTCAGTTCAAAAATTTGAAACCCAAGATGCAAATAAAAAATTTTAATAATAAAACTCCAAAACCAGAAATTCTAAGTTTCCAAACCCTTAAAAGTTTTGCAAATGTTTTGGAATATTGGTATCCTTGAAAATATACCTGACAGCTGGCGAGATGCAATGGAGATTGTTCATGTGTCTATACTGCAGTCTTTGCTATGAAATACCAGTGGTCTCAGTGGACCTTTGATCTTCCTTGTTTGCCTTGTCTATTGCATGATTCAGGTCATCCATTGTCCAAGACACCTATTACTTCAGTGGGTTTGGTTCAAGCCCTCAGGGCTGTAATTACTCAGCTGACTAATGCCAGCAAGATTTTGGAAATTTGCAGAGAGCTATGATTGCAACGTTCCAGAGAACCTGGGCCTTGCTTGCTCTCTTAGGGGTTTTAAAGGATTAAATGTAATAGCAATGTACACTGAAACAGAAAGTGTGATAATCTTAGTTAGCTTGCTTATGTGGCAGAAGCAGCTTGGAAGTGCACAGCATTTTCGGTGAAAAATGTTTTGTCTGGCTAGATAAATATCCTCTTGTCTTCTTTAACAAAAATAAAGTTCATGTTTTGAGATTGCATCGTGCTGGTTCCATAAAGCTTCCTTGGATATCTAGCTCCTTTGTTTTGCAGTGGTGTTTAATCACTTGCAGTATCATACACTCTTCAGCCATGCACATTATCCCTTAATTATATACGACTAAGCCCCTCTTGACTGTAAGACATGTTGTTTGTTCAAACGCACTTACAAATCCATTTTCTTATCAGTTCTTTGCTGAACATTTACACAACGGGGTACTGTTTAAATATGAAAATAAACCTTTTATAAAAAAATTGTTTGACCCACCCACCTGGCTTCCATCTGTGATTGTTCTGTCTCTGCAATCTGTTGTCTGCTTTTCCTCAGCATGTTCTTTATCTTTTTGGATGGCTGCTATCTTTGAGTGACTTTATTGCCCCTCCCTATTTTCTCTGTGCTTAGTAGAAAGTGACATTTTCAAATCATAAGGATCAGCCAGGCAGATTTGATACGCTCTCTGCTATAAGACACACTTCTGTTCAGAGTATGCAATTAGTAAAGACAACTTCATTTCACAGTATCACAACTCATGCTGTACTATTTGGAATTAAAGCACTGTGTGAATCCAAGGAGTTTTATCATAAAAACTAGTGCAGATAAATCTGTCAGAATTAACAATATTTTTTCTTACCACATGCTTACTGAAACCCAGAAGTTTCTTCATATTTTGTTCCAGTTCAGTTTCATGTCAGTGAATTACTATAGTAATGCTTTTCCTTTTTATTTTTTTTCATTAAAGGGGAGTTGTTTGTAATCTCTTAATAAACTGACACTCTAATCTTTAGATAAAGAGGTTAAACCCATTTTTATTTTAAAGGATTATAGTTAAATTCTTACAAAGACAGTTAAATTTCCAGTCTATGCACTGATAATTTTTTATTGTCTTCTGTGAACCTGGAAGGGAATCCCGTCTTAAAGAAATTAGAGTGTATTTTTTGTTTCCTTTCTGGCAGCATTTCTGTTTTTTTCCCATTCCAAGCCAAATGTAACTGTGGAGAATATTGCTTTTTTGTATTTAAGTTCCTTCAGAAGCACCACAATGAATTCAAAGGCATGAGCATATTTTTTTCTGAGTAAGTAGGACAATCAGCATTAAATGTAGAAATATCTGAGACCACGATATGCAAGTAAAGTTATTTTTAGATTCTATAGCACTGTTGTGCTGAAGTGGAGTAATTTCTCTCTTGTGGGTTCTTAGAAGTTGGTCTTTTGTTTGGATGGATTTGCCTGCTGTATAATGATGGCCTTGAGGAATGTGTTACAGAAACCTGTGAAAAACTTTTTCTGGATTGGGGCCTGGAATGGTAATAGTAGGTCATTGTCCAAAGGAAACAAAAATGTGTTATTAAGTTATTTTAACTTCATGTCAATTGGAAAGCTTATAGAGATGCCTGCTTCTATTCTATTTCACAAGAAAACCCTCCAGATTTATTTCTTGCCAGCAAATTATTAAGTACCATTACAGTTAAATTAAATTAAACACCCACAACAAGTTGACTGTCTCAAAGCTTCAGGAAGAAACAGAACAGATCCATTTGCACCTCTGGCTTTACAGAGAGCTTTATCCTTGAACCATGAGATCTGAGAGAGATCTGAGACTCCCCATAAAGACCTTCATTATTTCACAGGGCCCAAAATGATTTCATGAAAAGATTTCAGATTATCTGGGGTTTTCATGGGAAACTCTTCATTTTATTTGTATCTGGAGAGCTGTAGGACAGGATTTTTGGGGTTTTTGGAGGGAATCATTTGTGTGAAGAGGGAGTCTGGCATAAAGATAGAATGATTAAGCTTAGTGCTGTTCTCTCCACAGAAGTACAAGAAGCTACTCAGGTTATATTTTTTGCTAACTGTACATTTCATTAATACATTGATTAAAAATTGTTGCTGAAACAAGTGTTTCTACTCCTTTTCCACTTTCCACTCCATTTGCAGCCCTCTGCCCCAGTGTTAGTGCCTTCACAGACACTTGATGGCTGTAGAGTAAACTGGATTTAGGAACCAATAGAACAACACAAAAGTTAGTTTTGCAGTAGTATGTCACAAGGTTTTCTACAGAAGTCTTTAGTGACATATGAATTATCTTGCCCATATAATAAAATCTTATGTTTTGCAGGTGTAGGTTGATGTTGGGGAACTCCTTTGTCAGCATAGGTCTGTCTACATTGTATTTTGGACATCAGCATTGAGCATTTGAGCAAAAAAGACTGTCTGAGTCCTCAGACTTTTAGAGGCAAGTGTTAGGTGAACTTCATGGGGTCCTGGGAAGCAAAACTTGGCCTAGTGTCCTCCAGCTGGCTTGAGCCGACACTGTCCCACCCGTACTTGTCCATGGATGGGGTCAGGCAGGCAGGTCAATGTATGGATTCTCCTGGAGGGTTGCAGAGGGGAAGATTCAGTCTGTAGACAGCCTGAGAAATACCTGCCTGCAGGCATCTGCAGTTCCTGATGCAGCATAAGCCATCTGTCCCCTGCAGCCACTGGACTTGGCCATTGAGGAACAACTCTGAAGGATGAAAGACGAGTTGCAAACCTTGATACTGCACACTTTGATCTCCTTGAGTGGTAGATGTAGCCGACATATTTCAACGGCAGACCAAAACTTACCCCTCTTTCTATTATCCCTCTGATGGTAATTTAGAAGCAACTCTGTCAGAAAACCTATCATCGCATTTTCCCTTCACCAGTTCATGTTTCTTCTTCTAGAAGTTTCTCAGTGCTGCTCCCAGGAAGGAAGAATAGCGGTAGCCAGGGAGTGAGAGG
The DNA here is from genome assembly GCA_013397195.1 of Hylia prasina. NCBI lineage: Eukaryota > Metazoa > Chordata > Aves > Passeriformes > Sylviidae > Hylia > Hylia prasina. Next base: position 1,227,003 of record VYXD01010674.1, read on the forward strand.
ATTTTTCAGATATTTGTAAACTGTTTTTGTAAGGTTTGGTGAAAAGAACACAGTGACTCTCTGATTAGAAGCTTCTGACAGCCGTATTGGTGGGACTTTGGATGTTCATTTGGCAAGGGAAATGAGAGCCTTTGGGGGGCTCACTAGGCATTAGAGATGCTCATGTCAGGGGACGTGTTCACTGCGCTGTATAAAAGGTTGTCATATTGTAGCTGTGTTGGAGTGGTGCTGTGTAATAACGTTGCTATTTAGAGTGTGACCATCGCTCTTTGTTTGTTTGATTTGAGGTAATGAGGCTAGAAGACTCTAAAATAATGGAGATTCTTAAAAAAATCAATAAGAGAATGAAAAAAACCCAGTCTTACCTAGTACTCAGTACTTTTGGATTCCACTGTACATTTCTACATTTAATATCCTAGAATCATATAATTATTTAGGTTGGAAAAGACCCTTGACCATCAACTCTACCCCAACATAGCCAAATCTACCACTTAATCATGTCTCTAAGTGCCACATCTACACATCTTTTAAATACCTCTGGGTATTTAAACAACTTTTCTGGGCAGCCTATTCCAAAGCTTGCAGCCCTTTAAGTGACGAATTTTTTTCTTATAGCCAAATTAAACCTCCTCTAGCACATCTTGAGGACATTTCCTCTTGTCCTGTTGATTGTTATTTAGGAGAAGAGGCTGAACCCCACCTCCTTTTTAGGCAGTTGTAGAGAGCTATAAGGTTTTCCCTGAACCTCCCTTTCTCCGTTGTAAACACCTGCAGTTCCCTAAGCTGCTTCTTATAAGACTTGTGCTCCAGACCCTTCACCAGCTCTGTTGCTTTTCTCTGGACCTGCTTCAGCACCTCAGTGTTCTCCTTGTAGTCAGGGACCCAGGATTGAACACAGTACTAGAGGTTAAAGATTGTTTTATTAAATCCAACGGCCTTTGCTACATTGCAAAGTCAGGTAAGAAGACTCAGAAAACTATGGAAGTCTTGATGGCTTGAAATTCAAAGATTTGTTTTCAAAATAATTTAAAATCGTTTTCCAAATGATTTGTCAGTGATCAGATTTTTCTGTATTTTTGTTTAAAAACAAGCAAACCTAAAATACATGCCCCTCTCCTTCCCAAATTATGTTATTTTCATTACTGTTTTGATGTTTTTCATTCTCTTTACAAAACAACAGGAAACCTGACCTAAGGCACACTGGCAGTACCAAAGCCCAAGTGTGCATTAGATACCTCGAAATGTTAATTTGTGTATGGCCAGACAAGGTATGGCTGTACAGAACCTGTGTGGAATCAAAGGAGTTTAGTCACAGATTCGCTGCTGCCAAAAGTCCCTGATGAACTCAGTAAGTTAAGTGGCAATATTGTGTAAACTTCATTGTTTGAGCTATGCCCCTTGAATAGGGAAGTGAAAAAGCTAAAGAAAAAATCTCATGAAAACAATCTATTGTATTAACTTCATTACCATGGGCTTGGGGTGATTTTGGTGTTGGTGGTTGTTTTTTTTTGTTTTTTTTTTTTTTAATTTTCTTAGAACTGTTAGAGTTTCATTTTATATGAGTAAAAACAAACAAACAAAGAAACAAAACAAGAAAAATCATTACAGGAATGTGACAAATTTAGCATGTATTTTTCATATATCTGTATAGAAAAAAAGCACCACTTACATCCAAGTTCATACGGCCAGTTTCTTTTTTGTTTCAATATTCTCTGTTGTCTGCTGATGCTTCCAGGGATGTGTTATTCTGCTCAGTTAGAGAGTCATACAAATTTCCTATCAGATCGTCATAACTTTCACAACGTAAGTTGGTTTGTAGTTTTGGATTTGCTGAATTTTTAGTAACTGTAGTTTTAACAGATTTTTTTTTAATAAAAATTTCAAGATGTTTATAACTCAATATTACCATTTTAATAAAAGAGTAAGGAACAATAACTAAAACCTGAAGATTAAGAAGGTGTGAGCAAATCAAGTGCATTTCATCATTAATTTTTTCACTGGTTAGATCCTTCCGAGGAAGACAGATAAAATTTCTGCTGCTTACAATACTTCAGGAGTGTATTCATTTTTTTTGTGATGAAACCATACCGCGTCCTGCAAAGTGTAGAGCATTTGCTCCCAGACTGGCTAATGAGTTGAGCTGTCACTCAACTCCGAGCAGAAGCTACTCAAGCACCTTGCAAACCTAATCTTGAGGGAAGGGCGTGATTGAACAAAAGGGTAGAAATAGAAAAAGAATTAACAAGAAAGCTCGAATATCTCTTCTCCTTTAATGTTCTTACTCACCTTTCAGTGTTGAACTCTGTAACAGAGTAACAGGGTTACATACCACTGCATTTTTAGTGTCTTTGTATCTCTCACATATTAATTTCCCCCAGTTTTCCAGGTGGCTTTATATTTGTCATTTCCAAGAAAGTTAATGGGAGTCACCTATCTTATCCTTATAAACTGAAAATTTAGAGAAACATTATGTCATAGCCTCAATGCACAACTTCTAACTTACCCAGTTAATTAATTCTCCTCAGAATATGCCAGCATGTCTTTAATTGCCATTTAGATGTAGTCTTTTATGTACTGATTTGGAATGATTAGATTGAAAGTAATTTTGCTGTTACAGTATAGTGACATTGGGTATTCTTTGATTTGTAGGATATGTTCTTCAATCTGATTACCTTGTCCTTGTCTATAAATTAGCCAGGAAAACAGCAGAGTACTACTTGGTGACTCTGTTTCTTTGCAGCTAGATAAGTTAAAAAGACACATATGCTGACATGCTTACTTTTGGGGGTTTGTTTTGTTTAGTTTTGTTTTTTTTTTTTTTAAAGCAGATTTGTAGAGAGGTGAAGCTTTCACTTCATTCAGTGTAAAAATCAGAGCAATTTACTGTTACCTTCTCTTTCTGTATCTCTGTGTGACCAGCAGTATGTGAACATCTCTCAAAAGACATTAGCAGGATTTTGGAAAACAAGGGCATATTAGGCTTGGAAAATGAATATGAGGCCTGAGAGATTCCTGACAGGCAACAGCAAACATTCAGTGAATGATGGTATGCAGCCGTGGGACAACCCTGTTTAGATATGTCATTCACACTATAGCTTAGGCACCATTAAAAGTCCTGAGTTTACTCTGACTAAAACATACAACATAGTTCCTTAGTTGAAACATGAATAATCTTTAGATGTTATTGCAGTTTAAAAATCAAGCTAAAATTAACCTCTTTTTTGGTTAGACATTTAGCATTGCATAGTAGTTAGACAAAATACTACAGTCTGAGCTTCTTATAAAACAATATATATTAGGTGCCAGAGAAGGCATAACAGATGCCATCTCTCACTATAAAAGTAATTTACAGTTTCAAACATAGCCATGACTGGAACATACACAAATTATTGGAAAAGGGGATCAGAGGTTATAAAGTCTCTTTTTGTTAGTAGACTTCTTATGTCTAATATTTCACATTGAAATCTGCAGTTGAGAATTGTTTTATAATGGTCTGCTTTCAGTTTATCTAGACTTTTCAGAGACTTCAGCTAAAAAGTGCCTTTGGCCGATATGATCTACCAGCCAAGTGTCTCATAAGAGAACAGTGCCCCCCAAATGTTTCAAAAAAATTATTTTTTGACACTGTGAAAGGTTAAACCTTTTGCATTTCTAATGTCTCCCATGCCAAATTGTCATGTATTTGTAGTAGGTTAATACAGAAGGGGATTGACAAATCTTGCTATAATCACTACCCCATGTTGCTTTTATCCTGGTCTGCTGCTCGTTTTGATGGTGAAAAACCCTAATACATCAGTGACAGGAGGTCTGGATTTGTGGCTGACTGTTATAATTACTCCCACTGAGGCACTGTCAATAGGATTAAAATAAAGATTCTAGACCTGTCCATCGTAGATGAGGTCAGCAACACTAGCAGTGGGAGTACTGTTTCTGCAAGCTGTGCTTTTAGTCCTGAGTTATGGAACCATAGACATTAATATGAAGCAAATATTTGAAAGCTCCAGTGGAGAAAGACCAGTTCTTTTTTTTCTGCATTAGCTAAAATATCCATCTGTAATAAATAATCTAACAGCATCCATCTCTGTCCTGGCCATACCTATATGTATGTTAATTTTCAAATGTATCTGAGCCCCAGAGAGTTTCAATTACAGAACAATCCATTTTGCATTTTATAATTAATAAAGTCTTTGCAGCTGCATAACTTCATCCAGGAAACATCTGCACGCACTCTTTGTGTATACATCATTTCTGTGAAAAGAGAGTTAGCTGAATTCTCTTTAATTTTCTCAGGCTTGGAGCAGGTAAGAAAGGTAGGGAATTGGTTAAGATAATGGAAAACAAATCACAAAAATGGCAAGTTATGCCTGCACAGATATAAAACAAATTCTACTCACTGCTTCTAGGAAAAAAATACAATGTGTAGGATCACTTAGAATATAGTCAACTTATTCAAGTTAAGAGAGAAAGGAATCCAGGGGAAAACCTGAGCCCTTTTAAGATGGCCAGTCAATTTGCCGTGGTTTTCAGTGGGACCAGCCTGGTACCCGAAGTTCATAGGTAATACTGGTGTTGTTGAAGCTCTGTGATTACTCCTTTATCAACCTTTGTCACTGGCTCTGAAAAGGTGCTGGTTTTTATACATTAATTTCATCTTAGTGTGCATAAAACTGTCACACCACTAAGGCTTACTAATGATGGCAAACTTGGGGAATGGTGCTCAAACCAGAGTGAATAGACTTCTAGCACAGTATGTCATCTTTATTCTTATCCTCTTACACCAGACTACTTTTTATAATGGGATCAAGCAGTAATTAGTGCATTCACCTCTTTAATTATTTTCATATAAACTCAAAAGTAATTATCAAAAGCCATGTTCAATCAAGTGTCTAACATGCTGAAACAATTGTGTGGCCTTTTAAGTCTTAAGCTGATATGCCACCTGGAAGCCTTGCACTTCGAAAAATGGGGATTTTCTTTTTAATTGTTTATTGTAGTAGCAAATCATTTTCTTGATTAATGTGTCAGTGCCCTATAACTGTTTATTCTTTCTCCTTTGCTTATATAAACCTCAGTTTTTACGTATGTCACTCATAGTCCTCACCCTATTTCCATCATTGCTCCCAATTTAAGTTCCTTAACTAACCTAAACACAAAATGAATCTCATAGTGTTTATAGTGAGAAGGCTACATAAAATGAATAGTACTTAACACATCCTTGTTTTCCTTTCTCCTGTCCCACAAGTGGGACTTTAAACAGCGGTTGGTTGCCCTCTACATCTGCCTTCATCCCCTTCTCCAGAGGTCCTGGGGCTTTTTTTTTAATAAATATGAAAAGAAACATATACATTATTTGATCTCTAGCAGGCCACTAAAGCATGTGATGAGCTCACAGCAGAGGAGCTGCTATTTTTCTACATTAGGTGCAGTCAGCAGCTTATGCCACAGAGGTGGCATCATAGTTCTTGTTAGTATGTGTTAATTCCTCAGTATTTACTTTCGGCTTTGTGAAATTCCAATCTTTACAGTATCTGTGTGGCCCCTAAGGGATACCAAACACACTGGCTAAAAGTGTTTGTGAATGCCCTGACTGCAGAGGGACAAGCTAAAGGTGTTTCCAAGTGGGCGCTGTGTGCTGATGCTGCAGCCATGCCCAGCCACGTGCCAGGCCCTACTGTTGCGGTACATCCTTCTTATGGCCAAGCACCACTGGATGTGCCAGAAGAAAGAAACTTAGTCCAAGTCCAGGAAGACTTCTGGTAGGATTTTCTGGAGGGCCTTTCATGGTATACAGCTAGAATAGTGTACTGTTTTATCTAGGGCTTCCTCAGTCTCAAACCCCAACTCCAGGAAATCTCTCTCATCTGAGGGATTTTGTTTATATGGTCTTTGTAGTTCATGCTGGAACTCTGCCAGCTTCCCAACAAGAAAAATATCTGTTTCATAGAGGAGGTGAGAAGATTTGCTCTGAGGAGGAGCCATAGCTCTTGCAGGCAAGTGAACAAGTCCAAGGAGCTGGTCAGCCCTGGGAGAGTCAGTGATGGACAGTCCCTAACGTTTTGAGGCCAAGATGCTAAGCAAAGAGTTGTGCCTTGGCTGAAGTAAGACTTTCTTCTATATTTATTGCTTATTTTGTAATACATGGGGAAAGAATTAAAACCTAACTGTGTTATTATAACTGGCTGAAGTCAGGCAGATAGGTGCTATTCTGTGTCTTTGTGCTGTCAGTCACATGTAAGACTTTGGAGCAGCTGTTTGAACAAAATGGGAGTTTCATCTGGGAAGAGCTGTTCTATTAAATTAGCGGCCGTAGATGACACAACAGGGTGAATGGAAGAGAATTGTATTTTGTGCTGCCTTTCTTGCCTTTCTCCCCACCCCTGTGCTGCATTTTGTCATACCCCATAAGTCCTTCAGTTGCAAAACTGCTGCTGGATCTTAACTTGCTTGAGGAACATCAAATGAGTTCACATTTTAATCACATCAGCAATGATGAGGATTAGAGCTACAACATCAGAGTGCCATCTCACCAGTTATATCCCCCTTCATATCTTCTGTCATTGCTTGAGATCTGTGCCTTGACTTATAATATAGGCTCCCTTTATAGGGAAGAAGTGCAGCTAATGAGTGCTTTCCTCTACTAATGAAATGCAATATTAAAATGGATGTGATCAAATGTCACTTGAGTTGCCTGAAGCTTTGCCATGAGATAGTTTTGTGAAAGAGTAGCTGTATTTATCACCTTTAGATTTGCATGTACGGAGCTCTGAGTGTTGTTTGGCTAATGTGTTTGTTTTCATTTTTTTGCAATTAACTTTTTTTTAATGTTCCTTATGGAGGTAGCAGCAGTGGGGATTTTATACCACCTGTCCCTCTAATCTTAAAAATATTACATGAAGAACTGAATTTAATCAAAATATGTAGAATTAAAATAGTGTAGAACAAAGCAATCTATTTACATTACGCATAAAATAAAAAAAAAAAATCCACCATGACAATTTGGCAAGGGAGGACAAAAGGGAGGAAAAAAAAGAATCAAAATAGTATTTTTGAATGGTTCTTACCCATCTGTTATCTGTGTAGCTGACTGGCAAGTTCTCACAACTTCATAAGTGGTCTGTGCAACACCATGTTGGTAGTGTTTTCAGTTGTAATTTTCTTTGCAAGGACAATGGTATGTGTTAAGAACAGATAAGGACCCATAGGTCCCCAGTTTTTAAGCAACAGAAGTATTCTACTGCTAGCCTGAAAAAAACAGTTTCTGTGAGTAATTTAATTTTGTGAAGAAAGATGGGAGAATACTTTAGTTGTATTCCTCCAATGAGTACCTTTAATTATAGTGTACAGCCCTGCATTCCCTCCTTTCTGACGAATGGCAAAGTTTTTAAAAATCCTATTTAAAAATGCTGTTTTCATACTGTTAAAAAATTCAGTTCTGGAATATTCCGCCCATTATATCTCTGGGATTTATAAGTTAAAGGGATGGTTATTGAATGTCATCACGAGCCTCTTAAGTGGACAAAAAGCTAATGGAATGGTAGCATGATATGAATGCCTGAACCTGCTGCCTGTGTTATGCTGTGCAGGAGAATAATTGGCTTTCAGTCATGTAAACTAGTCACAGACACTCAGATCCTTTGAACTCTAATAAGAAATGCGCACTTACTTTAAATAGTGAGTGACTGAGCATATAAATGTCTTGATCAAGTCATCAGGGAAAAAAAAAAATCAAGAAGGAGTTTTCTGTTTACATTTTGTTATTTCTGTCTGAAATCTCTATTTTACTCTCTGCATCTTTGCCGTGTAATGTTCCCCGCTGAGAAGGACAGACTGGAAACACAGTAGGGATCTTTGCCTTTTGAGTTGCTCTTTGCTTTGCAGAGGACTACATGTTGGAAGTTCCGGAGTATTTGTCCAGTGTTTTGTTTGGTATAAGAGGAACATGACAATCTAAGAAAGGCAGGAAACTATTATTTGGTAATTTTAGCTACATTTCTGTTGCAAGTATTAAAAAAGCAGACAGGAGTTTAAATGTATGTCTTAAGGTATATGTATACAAATCCATTCAGCTTTTGTGTGCTTTGGTCAGAAAATTCTGAAACAACCTTGGATAAAAGTATAAAAGGATAATTTTGAGTTGAATTTGCCACAACTATGAATTCACAGGTCATGTTTATCCAAAGTGCTCCTCCAAAATTTTTTTTGTTGTCTTTTCTAAATAGCATTTATAACAGCTACTGTAGCACAGTCAAACTGGAGCACATTTTACAAGCAGGACTAGATTTCCTTCGAATGCAAACTTGTGCCCCTTTGTCAAAATCAAAGGCTACAAGCTTTGCATGCTAATTGGCTCTGCCAAATAATTTAGCTTCCATCCACTGGTTTGTTTTGGTTTTTTTTTTTCAGCACAACAAACTCTAAATGTTATGGCAATTTTAAGCATGTTTTTTCTTAAAAAAACCCTTAGTGTATTGCTAGAGTAATAGCCTGAATTTCCTACTGGTGTGATCCATTGTTGATTTACATAATTTGTCAGCTTTAATCTACTGTTGTCTTAAGTATTGCTGCATTTATTTTTTCCACTGTTCCATCAACAGACTAATATGACTCGGGTTGCTTTAGCAATGCCATAGGTCCAGTCCAAAGGCTATTAAAGTCAAAGGTACTCCTCATTGACTTAGTGAGCTTTGGATAAAGTTCATTGTTTTCATGCTCTTTCCATCACTGCTGTACCTGGCAACTGAAATAACTGTTCCAAATATCAGTGTCTTTTGATACTTTGCATTTCTGTTCTGAGAAAATATCCAAGCAAATATGAATGTAACCAAAGTAAATTCTCTCCCTCTGAATAGAGAATGACTATTTAACTAGCTTTAATATTTTGATACCCAGTACAAAGTTTCACCCTCTGTCCCTTTCCTTTGCATACAGGTGGTGGCTTAAGAAGGTTAGACTGTCTGTTAGGATTGGAAGGGGAAAAAAAAAAAGTTAAATGGTCTGGTTGAAAATACTTCCGCTTTATCAGAAGGTTCTGGAGGACTTTTGTGTTTTGTTTTGCATGTTGACAGTGTTTGTAGGTTTGTTCATAACCTCAGTGCTGAAACTCAGTCTTAATCTCTTTTCAGTTTTAGTATTGTCTGATCCCCACTTCCCTCTTCCTCATTCCCTACGGTTCTCATAGTTTATACATTCTTAAGCTGGCTGTCTAGGTTGCAGGGTTCTGCTTGCAAGTCTAATGGTAGGTTTGTTTTATGTGTGTTCCTGCCTTGGTTACTGTGGCAGTAGCTGCAAGAAATATTTATAAACATCAGTGTTGTAACCCAATGCATTTTTTAATTTCATGGGTTCACAATGAGCAAACCAAAGCAAGAAATCCTCTTATGTGTATATTTCTATTGTCTACCTTTTGTCTTTTTTTCTGAAAGATTTAGTAAGTTAGTTTCAGCCTGCTTGTCTCTTTCTGTGAAACTGGGCAAACCAATTGAGCAGTTTTTGCTGTCTGCTCTCCTTTCTTCATGTTCCTACCAGAGTTATCTTTTAAACAAATGTTCATTCTTTCCTCAGGATCAGAGTTTGCTGGTGGGTTACAGCTTCTTTGGATTTCTGAGATCAGGGAAGAATAACTTTTGCTCCAAAACAGCTAGTTCCGATACCATAAACACTTAAGTGGCCTTAAAGCAGATCTCAAGAGTGTTTTCCTTTTGTTTAGGCCTATTGCAGGAATCCAGATATTTCACACCATTATTGTACTCTTTTTTGGTGAAAAACAGATGCTTCTTGAAGTTATGTGGCACTCTGTTTTAAAATATTGTACTGCCAGCTGTTGAGATGCATATAGTATATATTTGAACTCATAAAAATGCCACAAAATCATTAATAGCATCATCTGAAGAACAAGAAATTGTGAGCATATCTTTCTTGAGCCAACATGAGAGAATGGGCAGTTTAGATGTTTACAGAACTGCGTACCTCATGTGACACAAAGAAAAAAAGATCAGGATAGAATTCCATGCAAATCTAAATATTAATTTGTTTTGTTCTGCTTTAGCCTGTGGCCGTGGTTTCTACAAATCCTCCTCACAAGATCTGCAGTGCTCCCGCTGCCCCACTCACAGCTTCTCTGACAAGGAAGGATCTTCCAGATGCGACTGTGAAGATAGCTATTATAGAGCACCTTCTGATCCACCATATGTCGCATGCACAAGTGAGTGAGTCATGAATTTAATAGTAAAGGATGTTGCTTAACCAACCAGGTGCAGCCGCTTGCAGTGAGTAGTTTTGTCTGGCTTTTCCTGTGTTTGAAAAGTACATTTGCAACGGTAAAAGAAATTGAAAGGCAGAGGGAAAAAGGGTTGACAGTGAATATGGAATCAGCATAAATATAATTTTCAAGTTTGCTTGATAGAGCATTGGAAAACATTGCATGTTGCATAAGTGCATAACTCACTGCAATAGATATAATACAGGCCCAGTTCTCCCTAAACTGTTGTAGACAATGTGCATTATGTGATATAATACCAAAATTAGTAATGTGAAAAATGAAAAGTAACCTCCGTGGAGCTGCTCTTTGATTGAACTGTAATTGGATCTGACTTAACCTTCTAACTGCAAATAGATTGGCCTACGCAGATTGGTGGTTCAAATAGTGGCAGTCTCCTAAATCCAAAACATCACTAAATATCTCTGTAAATCATATCAGAGCTGACAACAAAAGACTAGATGCAGCTTGTGCAGTATGTTTAGAAGAGGTGAACAAATCCCATATTTGGAAAACCTGTAAAAGAGAACCTTTAAGGTATATTAATCATTCCTTTTAATTACATAGAAGAGAAACAGCTAAATCAGTTGCAGTAAATATACAGACAATTGTTATTCTGATGCCTTAATGGAAAATAAATAAAGCTCTTACCAAATGAGTTCAAGAAAGCTTTTATGCAGCCCGTACTAAAAATAATGAAATGTTTATGTGAAGAAAAATGCTTCAACTGTTTTCTATCTCAGTAATTAGAATGCTACCTGTGTGTCCCACTGTGGTTTTGTGTAATTACCCTGGACTTCTTTGTGTATTATGCAGGACCTCCATCTGCACCACAGAACCTAATTTTCAATATCAACCAGACTACTGTGAGTTTGGAGTGGAGTCCTCCTGCTGACAACGGGGGAAGAAGTGATGTGACCTACCGCATTTTGTGCAAGAGGTGCAGCTGGGAGCAGGGCGAGTGCGTTCCCTGTGGGAGTAACATTGGATATATGCCCCAGCAAACTGGATTAGTAGATAACTATGTCACTGTCATGGACCTGCTAGCTCATGCTAACTACACATTTGAAGTTGAAGCTGTGAATGGGGTTTCTGACTTGAGTCGTTCCCAGAGGCTTTTTGCAGCTGTCAGTATTACCACCGGCCAAGCAGGTAAGTTTTCATCACTTATGAATCTCAACACTGTGAGACTGAGAGAAATTTGGAACATGCAAACTATAGATGCAGTAAATCAGGAGCATGTTTGGTGTGTTCTGGCTCATTAATCTTTTCACCTTGCCAGCTATTTAATTTGAGCTTATACTATTTCAGGATAACCTGTCCTGTTTCTTGGCCTGAGGATTGCTTTCAGAAAGCATTCACAAAAGACTTAAAGGAGACACACAGCTTTGTTATTAAACAGAATTTCTTAACATAGGAACTTTTTCGTTTTTGTTGTTCTTACTTCATTATAGTTAATTCCCTAGTATTTGAAGATAAAAAAATAGATGACAGTTCTATGCAGACTTCCTTTTTGAATTTTTTAAACGTGTATAGGAGTCCTAGGTCACTGGAAGATGATTTGGATTTCTGATGATGTTTTCAGTGTTAATGTTTTCCCTCAGGACAATATTTCTGATTTATCTTATATTTCCAGATACTTGATTATGAGATGCAATGAGAATGTGATGATTATTCTTTGTTTCTTCTATTTATCATAATCTGACAGGTGATATGTCAGGGGAAATAAAATCAAACCAGCACCCTAGGGAAAAAAAGGGCTTTAGCTGTCTGCAGCTGAATGAAAAAAAAAAAAAAAAAAAGGAAAAAAGAATTCTCAGATTTAGGTTTCTGAACTGGTGAGTTGCTTGTTGATAAAATTACAGGCAATAGTGTGCTGTGATCTTAAAGAGAGGATAGCGAAGCTAACCTTTTGTAATTTGAACAATGTTAAACCGAATATTATTTGCAAGATTTGGCTTTCAAAGAAATGCCATTAAAGAAAATATAAAGTGAATAATTGATGTGATGCTTCCTGTAAGAACAGCTGACTAATATTTTAAAGGATACTTCATACTTACATCTTGGAGGAAATTTCAACGACTGTGAATCATGCTTTTATTTTTTTTAGTGCAGTAGAAATGATCCCCTAAAGTAATGTTTTGATCTAAGAAAAAAATTACCAGACAGGGTAAACAAACAAACAGGAAAAGCTGTAGTTATTTTATATTTTAAAGTAGTCATCTAAAAAAAAAAGGGACAAGAAATTTAGTTCAAAACATTCCTTCCCTCCCCCCAAATTTAGCACAGTTGATATGGTTGTTAAAGTTAGGCTGGAATTTTTATGGGATATTTAATCTCCCTATAGTGTTTTCATGGGTTCCAAATGCACATTTTATATTATTTTGGAACCATCTCTCTGGCTGAAAGGATTGGTCTCTGTGTTCATTCAGTTCTTGAAATTTATGATGGGATTTTCAGCACAGAAAACTTACCCTGAAACTATTTTTGCACCGCAGATGATATTATTTTGGCACCTTGATTTTTCATCTTCAAAATAATTCTCCAAACATGCAGGTGGACAGCTCTCTGTATATGACTGTAGAGAACTATCACATGAAGAAGAGGATTTGGATTTTTTCCTGTTTAGCTGAATCAAATTACTTTATGTGCTTTGATGGTTCAGTGGCACACAGGGTAGAGGAAGTAGCAGTGCAATTTAGTGGCTAGTGTCACATCTCAGGGAGATGAAAAAGCCTTAATCAGAAGTTTGTTGTGTTTTCTCCAGGATAATCCATTATAGTTCATTATTTTGTGTAGTCATAGTCATGAATTTACAGAGCTTTTATTAGGCCAGAATATGTAATATGGTTATCCTGTGCTATCTCATAAGTACCACAAACGATGTGATTTTATTAAATGATCCTCACATCAAGCCTAGAGATGTTGGTGAAACTATAGCGTGTATATATATTAGAGACAACATTTAGACTTTACTAAAGATTTAAAGTGGTCAAAAATCTTCAACCTCCTAGACAAGCTTTGTAAGACCATGAAGCAGGAGATCTGCTCTACTCTCCAGTTTACTGTGGGGTTATGCACAGACCAGCATTTCCCAGGGTTTGACACTGTTTAGAGAAGGATACGACTGAAGCTTTGCCTGTTTAGCACTTTTGAATATAAAAATTTAAAGGCTTCCAATTTGGCATCAAAAAGGAATATACATGGGGGACAGATTTTGGAAAAAAAAAGAAAGGCTTTAAGCTCTTTTTGTTGTAGTGTTCTCATAAAATGATGGTAACCTTCACTTTTCCTTACCAAGCTCTTCAAGATTTTCTTATTAGAAGTGCCACATAAGTGAAGCTTATTTTTCTTTCCACAGAATTACAAAATTTGTGTTAAAGAAATACAGACGTTCAGAACAAACATATTTAGCAAAAGGAAAGACCTCTTCTACATTATTTTTGCAACAGCATGTTTTGGCTCCTAATACTGATTTCTTTGGTTTCTCAAGGAGGAAAATATTTTAGGTGGAACAGATTGATGACTATAATTGAACAGAAAGAAACTTGTTGCTCAAAGGAGACTGTTACGCTTCTGTGTTTCTCTTTTATTTTACCACGGAGAGAAAGAAAATGTTGGATTTATTTATAGCCAAGTAAACGAGGATTCATGCAGCTCTCATTTGTTCCTGTGTGACTGTACTATACTTCTGGCAAAACTGACTTTTTCGTGCCTGTATTGCTTTTTATGTGTGTAAATGTGTCTAACTAAACCTTCTTCACATGTTATTATGCTAACACAATAGGTGGCTATATATAATTACTGGGTTCACCAGTTGCACAGAGGATTGCAATGAGATTTTCCCTTTGTAGTTTTGGTTTAATTGAATTGCTCCTTTGTGGCCATAGTCACAAAATTCAAATCATTGTGTAATGATAACAGGAAATTATTGGTAAAAGAATGGAGTTATAGAATATATTCAGCGTTTCTTCACCCACATGTAACAAGCTTCTGATGAGACAAAGAGAGCATGCCACATAAAAGAACCAGGTGGTAGATAAAAACCTATTTATATTTGTGGATATTACACAATAAAATGACTGCAAGTGGGTAGGTATCATTTCACATCTCATATATATATACATGTATGACACATTGCTATTCATTCCTTGTTTTAAAACGACTTTGTGACTAGGCTCTCTGTTGTCATATGGCATATTTTAATGGTTCAGCCAAGAACCATGAGGGTTTTGGGTTTGCTTTGTTTTCTTTTTTTGACAAGATTAAGTACACAAGTCCCTGTGGATTAAGCCATCTTTTTTTGTATCTTGCCTATCCAGCATCATATAAAGAATACAGGATGTCATCCCAGTAGTGCGAGCTGATCTATGAGAACCCCTGCATCCTTGCAGAATTCAGATTTGAATGTGACAATTAAATTCAGTGGTTAAAATAAACTGATGTACTAAAGAGCTGCACCTGGCAAACAGCTGACAAGCACTACCTTTGCAAGATTATTGAATGGGTTTTTGCCAAAGATAAAATTGACCACTTCCCTGATAAGATATTCACCTTTCAGTTCTACTGGTAGTTCCTTTTGATCCATCAAATTTCTCCCCAAATTTTAGATTTTTTCCATACAACACTCAGAAGGTGAATAGAAATTGGGTAGGGATCACTGCTTATGAATATTTGTTGTGTTTTGGCATTCATGCATTTTCATTTTAAGAAATATGCTTCAATAACAATTTTATAACTTTTCTGTTGACATTTTTTGCAAAGATAGTGTATTTTTAAAACTATCTTTCTGCATCCTTTCCTCTAGGATTTATCTGTAAGAACAATGGACTCATCTCTGGTAAAGGGTTATATACACCCAACCTACCCTAGCCTTGATAAAGCTCGGGATATTTTTGAGTGAATACCAAAATTTATCAGGGTTTGAGAAAATTTAAGTGTGTGTCCTGAGTCAGTTTAAATTAAATTTATATTATCTTTATAGTTGTTGAGAAGAAAAAATCATATCCAAGGGGACTCTCATCATGCCTTATTACTGTAACTAAGACAAACAGAAGTTAAAATGTAATGCCAATAACTGCCCCTAAATGTACTCATTTCTCTTGTGCAGGGAGTTAATGTTTGCTGCTTCTTCACAGCAAGAGAAAGGTGCCCCATAGCACTGTTAGGTCATGCTATGCCTTCAGATGCACTTAATGCTGGCAACTTCAAGTGGTGAAGAAGCCCTGATTCAGTTCCATAATCAAGGCTTTCTCTTGAAAAACATTCTTTTTGTAGTAACAATTCCCCTTGTATATGTTGATTTGCTGCTATTCCATTTTTACATCTTAGAGCTCAATTTTAAGACCTTTTCCTCCCAAAAAAAGCAGATCCCAAATTTCACAGTTAAAAAAAAAAAAAAAAAAAAAGCTGAATTTTTCAAATTGGCATTATCCCAGCAACTTGAATTGAAAAAAAATTACATGCTATAAAATCATGACTATTAACAGCAGCCCTGTTGATTTACATGATAAGAAGAAATGGCTGACTTCATAAATGCAAATCTGTGGGATGCGTTCTGTCTTCCTTAGGTAATTCGGAGCTCTTTTTAAATGAGAGAGACCCTTCACATTCTCTAATGTTACATTCTCATTTCATTGTTGCCGCTTCTATATTTTCTTTGTTTCTTTGTTTCTTTATGCTTTTTCCCCAGCTCTCAATTATCACTACTCATTTTTTAAAGTCTCTTCTTTCATAGCTTCTGTGCTGCTGACCATCTATTTGTTTCCTGTTCCCTGTCAGTCTCACTTAAGCCTGACTTTTCTTCAGCAAGGACCTGTCTCCCAGCAGAGGCAACAATCAAGATTGATGCCTGCAGCTTTCCCAGTCACTAAGACCTCAGTGTTCTAGTCCTATTCTCACTTCTCTCCTTTCCTCAGGCCATTTTGGTTCCTTCCCATACCACCATCAAGTTGTTTTAATCTACCTTCATCTACATCTTCCATCCAATGTTCACTTCTGGCACTATATGACAGCTTATTGCAAATAGCTTCAGTGTTCAGCTTAACATTTCTTCAATGTTTTCCCATTTCACTGGACTTCCTTTCCTTCCATAGGTTTCCTTGGCCATTTCCTGCTGATGCCTTTACTTTTTGAGCCATGCTTCATCTCCTAACCTCCAACTGTAGATCAGTTTTTGCACATTGATATGGCTACATCATCAATATCTATATATTTTTAAAAGCAATGCCTCATGTAAAAAGAATTCAGCTTATAAAAGTAATGTTTTCATTTTACCAAACGTGTTCCGCCTCTTGACCTGGGAGAATTATTTTACAAAAAGTCACTTTTTAATTGTAATATTCACTAAATGCTTTCATTAAACTGGGGTTTTTAGAAAGATATATGTGATGATGACTGCATTTTGGGTTACCTTTTTTGCTTATTTTTTTAATGGGAGCTATATGGATGTTTGTGCCTATTCTTAACAATATTTGAAATACATTTTAATATTTTGAATTTTTTTCCTAGACCAGTAGGCAGAGAGAATAGCTGTGTAAGTGTTCTGCACTCCATGGTCATCAACGAAAAAGGGAAAAATTAGAGTAGAAATTAGTTGCATATGATAGTTATTATACTTCTACTTTTTTTAGATGTCTTTTCAGTACATTAAAAGAACAGATTGGGTTATTTCTGTGGAGCTAAAACTGCCTATTGATCTGCAATCACATTACCTTGAACTAATATCACAGATTTTTTTTTCCAGGAGAAGATAACTGAGTTTATGCCTGAATTAAACTGATGGATAAAACTTGATAAGAATTCCAGTCTCTGTATAGCAAATACCATCAGATCAAGGAAAGCAGTTTGTTCATTCACTGATTCTATCAGGTCATATTTAATATTGTGACATCCACAAGGTTATAGAGATACAACAGAATTGCAATGTTGGAGCATTATTATTAGATTATTAAATGTTAGATTTTCTTCAGGAGTTTCACAAAGAAGGAAACATCTGTCTAGGATATAATATTTGAAAGTTTTGATAGTATTTTTAATATATACACAGAACATGTATATTCACAAAAAAATTTGGAATGACAAGCAGGATGTTTTATAAGAAAATGTACCAGAGAGTAGCTAATTGATATTAATTCCTTTTTTCTTCTACTGCTTAGTTCTAATTTGTTCTAATATTTTGTACTGAAAGATAAGAGAGATAAAAAGCAAGCAGATGCTAACTGTGTTGCTTAGGGTCTGATCCTGCACCGCTGAAGTCAATGGAAGCCTTGTCATTGACTTCAATAGGAGCAGGATTTGAACCTCATGCTCTATCAGAACACACAGAAACAAAAGCAATGGGCTCTCTGTCATCCTGAAAGGAAATTTTAACTTCATATCATATTTTGAGTCTGACTATGTCAGGTTTTTTGCACATCAGTTTGTGACTGAATGTAATTCGGAGTTTTTGTATAGTATACGAAAAATATGTTGTTGTTTTTTTTTTTCTCAAATCGATATCAGAACTCTTGCCTGTCCAGATCTATCATAAAAGCTTTTTTGGAAGAGATGTAATAATTTTTGCTAAGAAAATAATTTTTCTCTATAAAGACTATGTGAATTTTACAATAGTTAGAAGCAAAAAGAATGGGAAGCTACACTCTAGTGTAACTACATGAGGGTAAAGTAAAGCTTCAGCTTCACAGAAACAGAGCTTCAAATTAGAAATGGTCTGATTAAGCTACATATGTTGAATGTTTGGTGGTAACCTGCTCAGAGAAGCATGACCGCCGCAGGGTTATTGACTTTGCTGTGCACTGAGCTATTGAGAAAGCAGGTTATGTCACCATGGTCTAATGTACACTACTCAAGAATAATTTCACCAGCTTCACAATAAAAAACTATGTACTTGAGGGAGAAAATGAGCAACATAAAATACAGTTTAACCATGGAAAGGAGGGATTGCTCTACTGATGTCGCACAAAGTTCTGGGAGCCCCTTTTTTCTTTTAGAAACATGGACCAGCTATCTCCTCAATATTTATGGGTTAAACCAATTGTTTTCATAAAAACAGCGATGAAAAATTAATCCTGATCTGAAAAAGGAAGTATATGTGTTAACATCACGCTGTCTATGACCAGTCTCTGAAAGGTCTCTAAAATTAAAGAGCTGTACTTGTGACACCTGCTGGGTGACTTTTTAAACCCTCATAAATATGCCTAGCTTCTTCTTTCACTTCATCCATGGTTAGATTTTTTTTCTCATGGCCACAAGTTCTTTTCAACAGAGTAGAAGCTCTTTGTACTTCATTATACTTTTTGGGAACTTTAATACACAGTTCTGTGATGACCCAGCTAGTGTCAAAACTTTCAAGATATCTGCACTACAAAGACAAGAAGTCACTTGATATATTTATGCTTGGTGATACACATTCTAGAGCAGCTAATTAACTTACGTGCAAAGAATATACAGCTCCACAGATCTTTCGTTTTCACAGCAGAACAACATCTCCAGATCTTCCTTTTACTGCTTCCTGTGAACTGTAGTATGGTAACTGGATGCAGGATATAAATAAGTGCAGGCCATCATCAGTAAGAACCCTGAATTCAGTGTTTGTTTATTTCAGACCTTTGGAAGAATTCAAGTGCCATTGTCATTAGAACAAACAAAACCTTTTAGGTGCTCAGATGCTTTTCCAATGAGAAATGAACATCACTGTTCAAAGGCACTATTGCAAGTGTGTAAGTGCTACCAAATGTGAAATCCTAATTAAGGTTGAATGCAGTGAATTAAAAAAATTCTTACACTGTAATGTCTCTATATAGCAAAGTATTTGATGACAGCATGACATGGAGCCCACCTACTGTAATGACTCCTGTGGAAATCTTTTGAAGAGGGAAGGTAGCTTGTATAGGGAGAGCTAAGGAAGTTTCTTTATTAAGCTTAAATGATGCCATGTGGAATTTAAGCAATTTAAGACAGTATATTTCCAGTTTCCTTTTTTTGGTATGTATTCTCTTTAGAACTAGAGTCAGAGATTGTGCTGCTTCTCTTTTGGAGCACATAATATTTTATTCAGTTACTTATTTTATATTTGTTGCATGTGCCAATAAGCCTCCTTTTTTAGAAGGAAAAACAGATTTGGCTAAATGGGTCCTCAATGGAAAAATACAAGTCTTCCTCTTCTGGCTCATGGCCTTCTGGCAGTTTAGGGAGTATTAATGGCCCAAGAATAAATGGTTCACCTCTGGCAGGAAAGGGTGAAGATAGACAAATTCTGTGAAGAGCTGGCTATGATCTTTCTGAGCATAGTGGGGTACTAAGAAAGGGAGACATCTCCCTTAATAGAGCATTACTGACTTACCCACTATGACAACCCATGGGTGTCAGCAGATTTTTCAGGTACTAGAATAGTCTCAATAATTAATAGCCTGGACAATTTTTGCCAACTTTGACACGTTACTGCCCTATGTATTTTATTTTGCTTTGTATGTGATAGAACCAGCCCTGACTCCATAGGGCATATTCATAACTGAACAGTTGTATCTACTACTCTTCAGTGTATGTATTGTTTTGTATAGTTAAGCATTTCCTTAGTCTTTTCCTGTAACAGTCAAAATATCTAATTGATTCTGTTTCTAGAGAGAACTCCCTGGGCAATTTACTGAGGAAGCCATGGTTGAAGGCTGCAAATTGACAACAATAAAAGTGTTATCCCAAGTTCAATAGTTAATGTTAAGATAGGAGATGCTGATTATCTTTTTCTTTGCTTCGTTAGTGATGAATGGAAGCAAATTTGATGCAGACAGCAATCTGGTGGAATGATGCAGAGCTATCTATGAAAACATCTGTACTAATCCACCAATGCAGTAAATTATAGCTACAAGCAAACGACATTGATCCAAGAGGATCATTAACAGCTTTAACCAACTGATCCAAGTAATAGGGTAAATGAGAGAACATTATCAAGATCTGATTTTTACAGCTGTCAACTACAATTGCTAAAACATGGTTACTACTTCCTCTCAACTTCAACCATTTTATGACTTAAATTTAGTGTATCCTATTGTGGTCAGACAACAAGGATCAATTAAGTGGTAAAATACGCAGGAAAAAATGGCCCAGTGATCATGCACTCCATTTACCAGGAGGTCAGTCACAAAGGGAGAGGTAATTGCTGCAAGCCAGCAAAATTAATTGGGGATGAGCCAGAAAGGATGATGTATGTTCTGTGACAAAGTACGTGACAGAGATGTACGTGTAAACCTCTAGCTACTTGCCTTGTTGAGGACACAAGGACGAGAGAAGGAGACATGTGAAAAACAATTAGCATGGCTTCAGAGTGAGCAATTCTTAATTATCCATAACATGTCGACATCAGATAATTAGTGTCCCAATTTTTAACAATATTTGGTCATTAACTACAGTAGAATAAGAAAGATCAAGAACAGAGCCATTTGTCTGAGATAAGTGTTACATAATGGTGTCTACATGTGAACATAATACAACAAAATCATGCTCATGGTAATGACACTGAAATCTTCTTACTGAGAGACCAATACAAATGTCCTAAATTCAAGCTTATAACAAGCTGCTTTTTATGTTTCCATAAGGTAGTTTGTTTGTGTTGGCAGCCTGCAAAATTAATAAGTCTTTAGTGATAGCTGTAGTTTTAAACTCCCTGACTTGCTGCTTTTCATTTGTACATTTTAATTTTCTCAGCAAGTGTCATAAGTCTTATGACTCAGACCATTTTAATATTAATGCTAATTAAGAAAAGGTCATTTCTAGCTGAATTTTCTAAACATCCAAGACTCTGTGAGCATGCACATCTCTTTGGAAAATTTTCCTTCAGCTCCTTTATCCTCTGCCAACAGTTTTTGACCATTTTTAACTATGTTTGATAGAGAGGTGGAAATCTTAAGCTCTTACCTGTAGCCAATGGGCCAATAAATACCTTATTCCTTACTGAATGAGGTAAATCACGTGTCAGACACAAGAGAATCCACATGTGCAGAAACACAGACAACTTTAAAAATTATTCACAGAACTGCTCAAACTTTTCCAATGTCAATGCAGGAAATCTTAGAAGTGTAGAATGGGATGGTTCATATCTTACTTCCATCTTGTTTCTGCTATATAGGAAAAGGAGGGGGAGAGACAGATACACACACACATGTACATGCATGCACGCACCTACATGTAACTCAATCTCCTTTTAATCACTCTTTCTTCTATTCTGCTGGTGTATTTATCAGAATTTTTAAGACAGATCTCACTTCCTCTTAAGTAGGTTTAAGATTAGGGATGAGGTCCTGTCACTGTGATTCTTAGCTTTGCTTTGTATGACTGTTCTTAAACTCTTACCTGCATTTCAACAGCTTGTAGAAAATTATCCACTGAATCTGGTGTTTTCTCTCATATGTGTGTATTTGCAGCAGCAGACCCTTCAGTTTCTGTATCTGCCACTCTTGTCTGCTGATGAATCTATTTGCCATCTGTCCTTTTGACCTTTTCTGTCTGTTGCCTAAACGTTTCTGGTTTTTTTGAGAATCCCATTTCCTAATGCTTCATGAAGAGCTCATATTTTTCCATAGCACCCAAGCTCCTATCAGGCAGTAGTGGCTGAGTCAGCAGAGCAGATTCAAAGCTTATAAACCCTGATGCTTATGTGGAGAAATGCCATTTATTTCGCTAAAGAGTCTATTTAAGTTCATACAGCCTCTAATCATGGCTGTGAAATGAGGAATTGGATGCTAATATTTCAGAGCCAATACAGTAATGATGTGTCTCTGTGGACCTCCTGTGGAATTATTCCAAATATTCCCTTGCGTAGCTGAGATCAAAATTTCACCCTTAGTTCTAATTTTTTGTAATGCAGCTTAACTGATAATGAAGAGGGAAAAGTGTCATTGCACTTTATATTGTGTAGAGTTAATCACATGAAGTGTTTTAGGGCTAAACATTCTGCTCTTTGATGTTGGCATTAAACATCAGCATTTAAATCATTGGTGGATATTTACACTGTTGTAGTCAGTGGAGATTGATAAGTTTCTTTAGGGAGTGATTTGGAACAGGAGCCAAGTTTAGGAACTGTGCATTGACTTGTCTTTAATTACAGAGGAAGCATTAGATTACCTTCCCTATTTAGCCACCTAAATTAACTGGCAAAAGTTGATGACTTGAATGCCCTCTTCTTCCCACCCCCCACGTACACAAATGTTAATTTCTGCCACAACGTTAACATTAAATATTTACATGATTTTATTTATCTTTGAGAAAATACTAAGCAAGCAAGCAAATTTTAAAATATTTTATTTTCTGTGGGATTTTATAACTTTAAAAAATAATTTGCTTGTCTTATTAGTAATTCATGTTATGAAGACTCTTTGAAGCTGTTTGAAGGAATGAATTAACCAAGGTGCTTTGTGAAGACGTTCATATACAGGTGTGTCCTAAAAACAGAGATATTTCACTTGATTGCAGTTTATAGCTTTAGTGTTAAAAATGTTTTAATAATATGAAATACTTCTATGGTTTATTTTTATTGTAATGCTAGTGAAGAGTCCACATTAGGAGGGCAGCAAGAGCCTTGCAGCTTATTTTGCCTACAATAATGCAGTGATGGCCACCCATCGGTGTTACAACCTTCTGTGTAAAAAATGAATTTGATCAGCCACTCAGTGGCACAAAACAATTAGTCAGATAACCTTCAATGAGCAGTAAGTAGAGAAAGTGACCTCCTGCACCAAACCCTTGGGAGCTGTTTCTCAGTGTTTTCCCTAGCAGGAACCCCAGCCTCTCAGAATATTGTCACATTCACAAGGCTTTGGAGGGTAAATTCTGTACTCCAAAGAGACTGCCTTTCAGACCTATACTGAGATGTTGGTGGTGATCTCTCAGGCAGACATGTCCCATCCCATTTAGAAATCTATAGATCTAAATTGATAGCTCAAACTCCACTGGGATACCAGCATTTAGGCAGTGGGACTCTTAAAAGAAACTGATGGGTGTTCCCTGTTTACCAAAGCTAAGCCTGCTCAAAAGAGATCAGGATTCACCCTCTGTTCCTAGCATGTCAGGGCTCATGCTTGCAAAATTAACTTATTTGTCTTTCAAAACAATGTTCCCATGTTGAGACTGCCGGATTTATGCCCAACTAGCTAAGCATGCTAACAAAGTAACAGTATGGACAAGCATGTGTTCATACTCCATTTTCAACTGTAGCACCATGTACTTTACTAGATGAAGTTTACCAAGTCTCCTGAGGTAGATTTATAGATTGGGAGGTCTATAAAATTTCACTTCTTGCAAAATATTGTAATGAGCTAATCTCAAAGTGATAAACTTATTTATAAAGTCAGCACAGCTCCTTTTCTGGGTGAAATACCGCATCTGCCAACTGCAGTGAAGTTGGTAAACTGCTACCATGCCTCTCTTGGTCACATGGTCGTATAAATTTTTGTGAATGTAGAACACTCCTGGGAACAATCATAGCTTGTTTAATAAATTCTGTTTCGAAAGAGGGTTATGCTTTCCACTGAACTCACAAAAAGTGCTTAAATTTGTAGTTCCTATTTTTAAAGTTTGCATTATGTTTCAATAGTGACTTAAATTTTCCTTTCTTCTACTCACTATGAAGCCTAGGGAAAGTAAAAATATTCAGAGAATGTATAAAATTGTTTTGAAGCTATTGATAAAACACACAGAATTGTTTCAAAATGTGAGAAGACCTCAAGTATATTTTTGATAGAAGAAATTAGGTAAAGAAGTTCTAAAAAATGTTCTCTTACCTATTTATGCTCTGATTCAGAGTCAGTGGTAAGTTTCTCTTTAACTGTATCTAAGCCATTTAAAACGACTACTAAGGACAAATAGGGTGGTACAAAATTACTTTCCATTGAACTACCTCTGAACAGTCAGTATTATTCAGTATCACAACCTAGAGAGCAAGCACACATTAAAAAAAGAAAGCGTAAAGAAAAGGTGGTAATTATTGAACTTTTTTCATACATTGAGGCTTTTTCATATTTTTTAATAATCTCAGATGTTACATCTAATATAAGGTTGTTTAGAAATTTTCCGTAAAAACGTGGGATTTGGGAAATGCTTACCCATGTAAATCCTCCATTTTCTTCAAATATGGAATAAATTCTTAGGAATTTGCATGAACTAGCTGTAAAAAAATTACTTGATCCTGTGGTTTTGGGTTTTTTTTTCTGTGTTCAGAAGCACGTGTAGTGTAATGTTTTGAACTTAATCGGTGCATCTCAGGGGGAGCTTTGGTGTAAAAGGAGTGGAGTTTGACCCATGTAGCTGTAGAAAGTAAAAGTCAGTGATCTCCATTAGACTGTATATCCCGCTGGGTAGTATCAGTTGCCCTTTTGTTATTGTAAGCTCTTTCTCTTACTTTTACTGTTTAAATAAATATATTGAAGCCAAAGAGTTAATGACAAATTCAGGAAGTCTTGACTTAACGGTGATGAAGTGAGATGCGTTTTGTGCCATTCAATGTACACAATTTATAGCCCCGTTTGATTACCGCGGCATGTCCTCTGCCTGTAAGGATTGCACCCGGGGGACCAGTCAACTTATTAATTCATCACTTGCTGCCTTTCATGGTGCAGTAGCCCTTTACAGCGTACAAGCAGAGAGATCCTGGAATCTGAAGGCTGCCGGCCGACTGGTTCCACTCTAGCTGCCCCTTTGTGTGCCGGCACAATGCTGGTAACTTTTCCCTGGGCTCCTCTTTCTCAGAGGCCGCATTACCCTCCTTTTGTCTTAACACAGGAGCATGGTTACAGGGACTTCCAGGGAGGAACAGCCCTCCACAAGTTAACCTGTAGCTTTTTTTAACTGCCTTTTGATTTATCTGTCACCTGATCCATCAGCAATGAATAATTTTCATGGAAGGTGCACTTTAATTACCTTCCCATTTGACTAGCATAATCATGCCCTATCTAGGTAATTAATCTCACAAAGTATCCAATTTCAGTCTTTATTGCTGGCAGGCAGGCCTTCTGAATTATATGTGCTTGAATGGGCATCAGGTCTGTTGTTAAACCAAACAGGCCATGAAACAAATTTTGGGCCCTTTATTTTTTTCTGGATTTGGTGTTTTTTTTGTTGTTGTTCTTTTTTTTTTTTTTTTTTTTTTTTCTTTGGTTTTTTTTNTTTTTCCCCTTAGCTTAATGGGTTTGTACAGATGTTGTGGTCTAGTTGCTTTTGTTGACATAGTTGAGATTTGCATAATGTAAAACAGAAAAGAGCAATGGTAGAAAAAGGTGGCTGATAAAAAAATAATTAAAAGCAGAGATCATAAAAGTCAATCAGTCTCTGAAGAAGTAGTTACCAGGTTGTGAAACTAGGTACCAAAATTTATCTTTTTTTGCTCTTGAATAATGTATAACTCTCACAGTATGAGCTCTGTATGCCAAAGAGTTACTTTGTAGAACTGGTGCGCTCACAGGATAAATTAGAAGTCCCCCTCCCAGTATCAGATTAAGGATTTCAAATTGTGTTCAGATTTGTGTTTCATTGATCTTTGGGTGAGATAGACCTTTAAAAAATGTAGTATTGAAACAGAAGATTAAATAGCATGGCCATAAATTCATAGATGAGGTTATTCTTTTTTCTAATGTCAGTCTCATTAAAAAATGGTGAAGAGCTAAGGTATTTGGAAAACTAAAAAAACAACTGCCTCAGTGGTTAAAAATAAATAATTGCATGGTGCAAATCTCATTTGGTTGCCTACAGTTTAGACACACTGAGTATTTTGGAAATTCCTTTCTCATTTTTCTGAAGGTGTTTTTTTTTCCCTTCTCTGTTTCCTCTCAGTTTATTTCCCATTCTCTAATGAAAAAAAAAAAAAAGTTTATTTTTTTCAAAGGTTTTGACAGAAAAAAATTCAGATGCAACTTAGAATTCCTTGAGAATTTTCACAAGTCCATTTCCTGGAAATAAGTTTACTCACTTTATCACTGAAGCTGATGAAGTAGTGAGTTAGTTAAGTTTCATGTTTTAAGTACAGAACAGAATTGATGGATTAGGAAAAAAAAAATAATTAATAAAATATGAGGATTTGTGAGGGAAATTATGAAATCTTAAAATCATGGGGTTTTTCATTGCTATAATTTTTAAGTTAACCGAAGCAATCTGTATGCTGCTTATAACTAAAAGCACTTGAAAGAAGCAGACAGTTTTACAAAGGCACAATTGAACTTGTGACACTTTTTTTTTCATAACAGGACTTCTTAAATATTATAATTTTATTATATGACAGATTATTTTCTTATTTAATGGAGGTGTTTTTTTAATCAAAAGTTCTGGATAGATGGGAAAAAATTGTATAATTGTGGTTTATGTTTAGAATTATTTTAAGGGAAAAAATTTGAAAATATTTAAGTGGATGTAAAGTGGAGACAACTGTGTTTTACCATGTAACTCTCGCTTCTACCACTTTGAACTTCAGAAAATTGAGCATGGAGATTGATACTGGAATGCAGAATCTTTCACCTTTAGGTCACCAATTCAAATTCAGCAAACCAGTGACCAAAAATTGTTACCATATGAAAGTTGTTTGTGAACTGTGTGGAATTTAAATTATGATCTCAGTTCATTTTCTTCTTCATAAACTTCATCATAAGCAAGGCTTTTGGCAGTCGCTCAAAAGAGACGGTAAGATTAAAGGAGCATGACCCAGTAAACTTTTAACTCGTGGTCATGATCCTTTCAGGTGAACATAGTGGCTGGAGAGTTTTAGGTTGCTGATGTGAATTGTACTTATTCTTTGGATAAAGACAAAACTTCAGTAGTTTTTTTCCCTTTAAGTAGCATATTTTAATTAATTTGTGTCTTCAGAGGCAGATTCCGACCCAGTGTTTTAGATTGCCAGTCTCATGGGTGCTCCTGTAGCTTGAATTACATTCAAACTGAAACCATTCGTTGAATATAAAGAGAAAACAATTGACTGCTTTTTCTTGTTAAGCAGCTTTACCAAATGATAAACAGAGCTCTTCATTGTGCCAGGAAAGAACATATTTTGGTAGTTACCAAATGGCTCCTGCCATATATTCAGACATATATTGCGAGTATAGTAGCTCTTTTCAGTCACAGGAATATAAAAAGCCTTGGAAAAAACCTTTAAAGGACCTGAATAAAGTATGGTCATTTGCAGAGCATGAAGGATCTTTTCCAGCTGCCAAGCTGCTGAGCTTTAGCTTTGCTGCTGACTTCCAAGAGATATGTAATATTTGGTCTGAAAGTGTATGTGTTCTCAAGTTGCACAGCTGGTGTTGAGAAAAGATACAGGGTGCTTAATTAAGCTCTCTGAAAGTATGTTGCTTTAACAGCTTACTTCAGAGTGGTGATAGAGCAAAAACCATGCACAAAATAGCCATTTTGAAAGGTCATTTAAGGTACTGTACTCTTAAGGTCTTGTCTGTTAAGAGGAGAATGGTCTACTGGTTCAGGCAGTGGACTGCGGCTCCTGAGATCCGTGATAAATTACATAGTCATTCCCATAGGCATCTTGTGTTACTTTGGATAAATGACTTAATCTCTCCATGACACTGTTCTTCACGAGAAGAATAAGGATAATAGAACTTCTTTGCATCAAAGAAGCATTGTGAGGAAAATCCATTAATGACTGTGAGGTGTTCAGATACTATTTTGCTAGTGGCTTTATAAATACGAGATAGGTTAAAGTTATCTATCTTCCTTGATTTGTTTTTTGGGGGGTTTTATCCTTTTCTTGTTAAAATGTAAAATAAAATTAAGTCCTTTTTTCCTGTTAATCTAGAGGTATTGGTAGGTTGGTTTTTTTTTTTTCAGTAATGGCCAAGTTATTTTTGGCTGGAATTCTTCTAAACCTCCCTAAAGAGATTTTTCATCCCTCTGTAGCTAAATCCTTCTACATTTTAAAGAGAGATTTTAAACAGGACTAGTCCAGTGTGTCACCAGCTTTTTGAGAAAGCTTGTGTCTCCTGCAGCTCTGCTGGATGGACTGGGTAGCTGCCAGTGTTGCATATGAAAGAAGCAAATCTCACCAGGAATCTTGAAGTTTCAGACTGACAGAGCAGGTAGCAGAGTAAAACCTTAAGGATATTTTAAAAATACATTTGCTTATTAAAAAAAAGAAAGAAGTCCTGAGATTGTGAGTTTTCTGAAATAGTTTGTTCTTTCTGGAACTTTGGTTTTAATAACTAATAATTGTGACTTTTCTTGGCAACCTGACCCTTGTGAATCTTTCTGCAGTGTTCTAGGAAAGTCTTCCACTGAATGAAACCAGGTCTTTAATACAGCAGTTTTTAAATTGTAACACTGATGCATTCCTTCACTCCCTAATTGCACCTGGGAAGATCTGGACCTTGTTGCAGTTAATAAACTGTTCACCCTGTACTCTAAAATAACTAGATTGGTCACATTAAACTGCATTTTCATGGCTAACGTTTTTTCGCATCCCACTACTCCAAATGAGAGGAATAATTTTATGGAGACAGCACCATTGCTCTTGTATCTTTCATGTGGAAAGATCTTGTGTTTGTTTTATATTGGAAGTATTATAAAGCTTAGGTGTCACCTTTCTGCCACGTTGCAAGATCATTAAAAATCAGGAGTTTGTTCAGACGTAGGTTGCTGTTCCAATGGCTACAGGGCAGGCAATTTTAAACCTGATTGTCTCTAAGATCACACAAAAGTAGGTGTAAAGAACAGCAGAGGATACCAAACTTTGGGGGATCAATTTTGTTATTTTGGGGTTTTTTTTGAACTATAGACAAAGTCATGTATAGTCAACAAATCCAAACCACTAATATTAGGAGGTAATCACAGAGTAAATTTTAGGTACAAACACAGAGGACAATTTCCCACATCTCCAGCTGAGGGTCAGCAAAGGCAGAACCATCAAGCCTTGGCCTCCTGGTTCCTCCTTCAACATGTTCTCAAAGCCACCATTCCTCCTCATACATTTGCTGTGTGAAGCTGTAATTGTTTTGCCAACTTCTTGTTCCACATTGTGTTTTGTTGACTCAGCCATAAGGGGAAGAAAGAAACTCAAATGCTTAGCTGAAGCTTTGGGACTTACACTTTTTTGGGTCCTGTGATGAAAGGACTCCCTCCCAGTGATATATTCCCCTATTCTGGTCATGCACAAACATTTTGCTTTTCTTGACAATCAGCTAAATCATGATTCTCACTAGGGGCAACAGGGATCTTGTGAAACCTGTTTCTTTATTAATCTTGGTTTTGAAAACTTGGGGTAAAAGACTGAAGGGGAGGTAAAATGCATACTGCTGAAGGCAAAAAGTCAACTTATAAACTGTTTTTAAAGCATCCTCTAGATTCTTGTTGAGGTAATGTTTTGTATTTGAACAATGGGCTAATAACATTTATGATATAGCCGGCTTTGTAGTGATACAACCCCAAATATATTAAGGATAGATAAATCTCTTTAACATGTTGTCTGCATTTCAGGGTATTGTAGACAACTTAGCACTGTCCTGTCACCATGGGAATAAGGTGTCCTTGCACATATCTGTTTTAACCTGAAGCTTCACATGTTTTTCCAGTCCTCTTTTCTTTCCCTTCCTTCTTATGTCAGTGACAGCATTGTTTAGGGAAATAACAGTACATCACCAGTGTTTCTGGAATTTTACAGTTATGGAAGTCATGAATATGGCTCAGAAGATGAAACATCACAGTCCACTTACAGGGTGAATTCCAAAGGTTTTCAGAATTATTGTTATAGCAATTGTAAATGAGGGTTTTAGCCGACATCTCTATCAATTAATATGATTCATGTTCTTGTAAAAAAATTAGGATTTATATGAAATAAAGAATTATCCTCATGGTTTTTGAGACACAGAGAGTAGAACTTAGCAGTCCACTAAATACTAGATTTTCTA
Organism: Hylia prasina; assembly: GCA_013397195.1. Taxonomy (NCBI): domain Eukaryota; kingdom Metazoa; phylum Chordata; class Aves; order Passeriformes; family Sylviidae; genus Hylia; species Hylia prasina. Next base: position 1,257,141 of record VYXD01010674.1, read on the forward strand.
AAATTTTCACTACAGTAGTGAGAAAAGTCATTATTCTTTAAAAAGAAGACAGGAATTGTAGCCTCTTTATCTTTTCCTGTGCAGCACAAAAATGTATTCAGTTTAATGGAATGCCATAATGCACTCCTAAACTGTCAGATTTCTAAATATGAGCCATACATCATGACAGTGCATAACAATGTATTTTGTACCAAAGCAGTTCTATTAGGGAAGGTAAAAATATGTTAATCCTGCCTTGATCATCAGGGACGCATATGAATTTGCATTATTCTGTTAACCTTGAAATGAGTAGGTGATACAATTTTTTACCTTTTAAAGAAAAATCTGTTCAACAACAAACAATATTTTTCTTTGACAGTATTATTAATGACTTCATAGACATCAGTAATTATTATTTGCACATACACAAAATATTAAAAATCTCAGAGAAGCTTGTGTTACACATTATTATTTCTTTTTTGCTCAAGGGAATTTTCTAAAGGTTTTTTGTTGTTGGTTGGTTGGGGTTTTTTGTTTTGTTTTGTTTTGTTTTTCTTTCAACTTGCATTCATTTTGAGTTAGGATACTATTTTTTATTGTACTATATCTCTCAGTTTCTGTTGCCTACAGATTTCACTGAAATGAAAGCCAGTGTTAGAAAATATGGCCACAAAACTTACACAGATTTATAGATTATTGCATTGAATTGTCTCAAGTGTAATTTTATACTAGGAACAGCTGAAAATGCAGTTCTAAAACACATTTTAACCATTCGGGAAATTAGCCTTTTAGATGATCAACACTAATTGTATAATTAAATCCATTTTGGGGGAGTGATATGAAGGGAAAAAATAAAGTAATAATGTAAGATGATTACAAGTGTTACAGTGGGTAAAATGATTAACTTTTTTTGTTGAAGTTTATAAATTAAAATGCAGCCAAGCAGATCTAATACTGCAAAACATAAAAGTAGTTATATTTTGGTAACTAGTTATGAATTAAAAGAAATCTATTCACATATCCTCATCACATGAGACATCTTGGGGAATTTGATTTGGAGTATTTTTGTTTGTTTTTGTCATGAACATATATATATAATAGAAGAATTGAAGATATATATGGCTGTGGTACGGATTTAATATAGTGTAATATCTGCAGAGATTAACTGTGATGAAAAATGAAACAGATGAGGCTTAGACTCCTGTAACACTTGAAAGCAAATTCTTCACTTTTGTGACATTAGGTGCTGTATTGTTGTTATTGCTTTCTTGTCTTCAACTGATCTTAAAAAAAAAAATAGAAAAAAAAACCAGTTTGAAAGCAAAAGCTTGGTAATGGCTGTATGATTAATGACAATGAGCTGCAGATCAGTTTTTAAAAAGTCATGAAACCATCTATACTTCAGATTTAGTAAAAAAATAGATTTTTTTTAACAAGTGTGGAGTAATTTATATTTTGGGATTTGACAAACTTATTTCCTTCTGAAAAGTCCGAGAATGACCACTTGTAAAATGCAACTTACTCTTCAGTGTGAGTTCAACATGGACTTCATCAGACCTGACCCTCTTTTTATTGCATCTGCACTGTGATCATCTCTGTGAGCCTGGAGAAACAGGTAGTTTAACGCTACATTAAGGAGTGATAATTAGCTCAGTTTCACAGTTGAAAAAGAAACAAAGTGCTTGAAGGGGCCTGTGTACTGGGTCCTGCATTAGTACTCATGACTCCAATGGGAAGGAGGCAAGAAAACAGTTTCCTCTTACTCTCAGGCCTTGTTCCAAAGATCTCATGTAAAGGAAATGATGGAGTACCATGGTTTTGAGCAGAGAGGAGAGCCAGAATATTTTATCAGTAGTCCCCTATTAGGAGGGGCTCAAGAAGAGTATGAAATTTCACCCTGTGCTTCTAGAAAATCAGGTGAATCAGAAGGTTTCAAGAGAAGCATGCTGGAAGAAAAGCTGTTGGACCTGCTTAGCTGAAAACATAGCTCCTTTCATCTGCCTTTAATTTGGCACTGGATGTAGGTGGGTTTGAGAGCCAGAAAACCTGTCCTGAGGTGAGTGTGCCAGTGTTCATGATTTTTTTTGAGAAAAGAACAGGCTAAGCCCCTTGTTAAAATAGGGTACTGTGACTCAGAAATTCTGTTCCAGCGCTATACCATAATCTGTGAAATAGGAGAGTCTGGTCACTTCTTCAACTGTTGAGTTTATTGTGCTCCTTCCATGTCTTTAGGAATATCCTTATTTTTAGTCCACAGAACCATGTTTATGTAGAGTGCCTAATTTTCTTCTTCTGTTGCCTTTGTCAGGTGAAAACCTGATAGAGATTCAACAGGAATCACAGAGAGAGTCCACAATGCCTCAGATTTCACTAGTATTCAGAAATACACTGGGATATAATGTTGGGGAACAATCAGGAATGACATTCCAACTTAATGAAGTGACTAGTACAGATGTGAAAACAAATGGTTGGCTTTGTACCATGAGATATTTAGGCTGGAAATTTTAACTTTTCTAGCCATCAGACCAGTGAGATTCTGAAACAACGTTTTGATGGAAGTAGCGGGAGACATAATCTGATTTTAAGATGGAGTGTGAACATTCTTTTGGGAGAAATGACATCACATAGTTGTCTTAGATGGTAGGTGACTGGACACAGTGATCTCAAAGTACCCTTCCACTCCTACCTTCTTAATTAGGAAAATATATTTTTTTATGTTCTCTGGTTTCTCAGAAACATTTCACCTGTAATTTGATGGTGATATTTTTTATTGCTTAAGAGAGGCTGGACATAGAAAAGAAAAAGTTTTGTTTAGATTGCACAAGTCTGGTAATTGATATGTGAACTGGAGATGATGAAATCACTGTGTGTAGGGTAGAGAAACAAGGAGGACTCTGTTCACATTGAAATGGCTGGAAGGGATGTATAAACAATTATGGCACTTTGTAATATCTGTTTTAATATCGATGTCAAGACTGATAAAACATAGAGTAAGTATTGTTTCATTGGATAGAATAAATTTAGAAGGCAAGCAAAGACTTATCCCCAGTTTGTTTACATTTAAATGAATATTGCATTTGGAAATGTTTTAGAATCTGTAAGTTCTGCATTGTTGGTGCTAGAAATTCATTTGACTGTATTCTGACTTCACCATTTTTGCATCAAAACGTTTCTTTGCAATTTGTCGGAAGACAAATCATGTCATAGTGAGTAAAGCAAGTCCTTGGAAATACTGCTTTACATTGGTACTACAGTTAAATGAGTTCAAATTAGATTTTTTTTTTTGCTGATATGCCATCAGTGGTTCAAACCCAGAAGGCAGATTTATGATCCTTAATAGTAACTGATCTTATAATGCATTTTAAACAAGTTTTGCCTTTGTATTGCACAAAAACTAGTTGCTCAAAGATTTTTCTGCTACAGATAATGGTAGTGTAGTCCTATGTAGTGTCTAAATTTCAAGGGACTCTTTGGAAGATTGTGTTTATCCTGGCTTTGTTAATGTTAAAACTTCTGCTCTCATATCCCGTGCTTCTAACGACTCAGCACCTTCCTGGAGGTGAAACAAGAAGATGCCAGTCATAATCAAGGTGTGAAAATGAAGTTTGGAATCGTATTATAAGGAGGTGCTTTGCAATGGGTCATTAACTTGCTCTATGAATTAAAACCCCTGGAGAAGGGTCTTTGAGATTACAGATTATAAGTAATGACATAATTGTCTGATTATGTAGAAATACGATCAAGGTTTTAAAATGTGCTTTCTCTGAATGCTTCAGGTATCAGCCCACTGATACCCCTGATTTTCAGCAGTGATTATTGTGAGGAGCTCTTTCTTTCAAAGGGTCAGGAAAGAAGTTGTGGTGATAGAACACGAGTTCATGTTGCACCAAGTGCTCAGTCAGGTTTAGTGGATGCAACAAAGCAGACACCTATCGGAATTCTTGTCAAAATTATTTTACTGCATAACTGAAATGCCACTGGACTTGGAGGCAGTTGACATCTCTGAAAATCCTGACCTGAGTTGGAAAAACCAAGTAATTGAAAATTAGAGGCTACTTCTAGAAATTTGGGCATTGTCATGAATTGCTTATATGCATTTTTTTAAATTATTATTATATATCATTACTTGAGGCTTAGATAGGAAGGAAAATGGATTTCTTCATGGCTGATCATAGTTAATTTATCAAAAAAGTAGAGCTCTGAAAAGAATTGCTTTTAAAACATTGTGGGTTTTGAATCCATTTTTCTTCCTTTAAGAAATTGATCTGTCATTCTTGAAAGATCAGCAAAATCCCACAAAGACATAGTAGTTTTTGTACAGCTTTGAACATCATGAAATTGATTCATTTATATGTGTGAGTGCACATATATATATGTGGTTTAATAACCTTCATTCACTTACTTACCACTCTTATTTAAATTTAAAGTAACAACCTAAAAATTTTCCAGTATACATTCTCTAGTGTTTAGTTTGCTGTCTGTTGTTGCTTTGTTAGTTAGTTGGCAATGTTAAATTACACAAGTGTTTGACTCATGGTCACTGTAGCTACACTTCTTTAAACTGTTTCTTTTCACCTATCATACTGAGTTATAATGGGGAGTATTATTACTGGAACTAGATACCTGCAGTGTGAATCCAAATGTTGAAAGAAGTGTTAAGGATGATTCAGAAGATAGTTCTTTCTGACTCTATTATGCCAAATTCATTGTCCCTTGTGGGAAAAAAGAATTTTGCAATTGGACTTGTTGCTTTTCAAATGAACTAAAACCCCTGAAGTCCTGTCAGCTGTAGCCTTGATACAATTTTCAAGAGGAGAGGCGTTAACCTCAGTGTTCTAAGCAAATTCCAGTTTGAATAATTATGTCTCACATCCATGTCACTCCCCCTGTAGCTTCAGTTGGATTAGCTATTCATTTCCTGTTCCAAATCTTTGTGTAGCATTTCCATGTGCTCTGTAAGAGGTTCCACATTTCACCCTAGAGCAAACTGTAATCGTCTTTCTTTGTATGTCCCCACATACAGACACAGAATAATTGTGAAACTCTTTGCAGGCTCATAGAGAGGCTAGCCAAAGGCCAACTGCATTAACTAAATTAAGATAAAATTCTAGATCCAGCACAATCTGAATTTAAAGCAGGACTTGAAATGGTTTTAGTGGCATATGTAATCTGCTCCTGTCAGTGGAGACAGTACAGACATCTATTCTCATCACTTTAGACATATCTGAATCATTTAACACAGTTGATCATGAGACAGTACTTTCTTGCTTGAGAGAGGTCGCAGGATCCAAAGTAATACACTATAATGGTTGGCATTATTCCCAGACAAACACATCCAACCAGCAGTCAGAGCAGACTGCCTTTCTGTTCTTCATTCCGGTGTCTTTCAAGAATCAGTTTTATTGCTAACTCTTCTTGGCATCTATATTCAGCTACTGTGTGAACAGGTCGCATGGTATGCTTGAGAAATATGCAGATCACATACATTTCCTTTTGTCCTTTGAGGCCTGTAACCATTCCAGTTTCACTGTAGTGGCAACTGATTGCAAAAACCAGCGCAGAAATAGTTGTTTGAAACTGAACCTAAATGAGGCAGAAAGAATAAAGTGACAAGTCAGTGAGATTCCAGGCCCAGTGTAGGATCTTCTGGTGAGTATTATATATTGTTTTTTCAACAATGCATTCCATAACTTAGTAGCACTTCTGTGTTTACACTAAAGCTGCTACTGAGTGGCATCTAGTAAATAAAACTCCATCTTCCTTCTTTGCATAAGAGACTTGACCTCATCCTGCTGGATGCTGCACTGTATGTAGTTATTCTTGCATTTCTTCTCCCTTGGATGATAGGAGCACAGTATACCTGAGCATAAAGCTCTTGCTGGATAGGGAAAGTTATCTAGTACAAAAGGTTGCAGCAGCTCAGACCACCAGAACACATGAGACTGCCTTACATTGGCTTTTCAGAGAATTAGGCTTAACTGCAGTCTCCATTCTTATCTTCAAGACTCTCTGGCCTGGGCCCAGATATCTAAAAGGCTATCTGAAGTCTCAGTGCTTGATAGTTTCACTGCTGGAAGTTCTTCTGTAGATTTCTTCACAGAAAATATAAGGCTTATCTGTAGGAGAGAGCGTACAGCAGTACAGTTTGCATCAAAGTCTCTGAGTTAATTCCCAAGGAATCTGATGACTATCAAAATATTGCTTTATTTCTCTGTGTGATGCAAATTTCTTGGACTTGCTTCTATCTTGATAGTTGCACAGAAACAGCCATAAGCAGAACAAAAAAGCACTTTGAAGCTTAGGTGTTCAGTTACTCATTTCCCCTCCTCCTTGAGAAAGGATGAGGAAGGTGTACTATATTTATATGCTTCTGTGTTTGTAACTCCAGTGAAAATAGGCCAAATTATTAACAAATTACTATATAGATGGGAAATCATTGTTATGAGAACTTGATATATCATAGGCTTTTCTTCTAAAGAAGCTGCTAGATTAGTTTCTTCTAAGTCACATAGATAATAGTGCAATATCTACACCAACATTAAATACTAAAATGATGGAATAAATGTTATTATTTTTTAAGTCCTTACTGGTAGCCAGCAGGCAGAGATGCTGGCTGTTAAACAATGGAAAACTCAGTTTATTTGTATACAGTGCTGGATACTGATCTTGGTTTTAAAATTCTTCAGAATATTTTTTTGTTTGTTTTGTTTTACAAAAACATATTTCTTCATTATTCTTTGACTGATGCTTGTGGTACTTCTTTTGGAGAAACTGAAGCTATAGATGTATATGTGCCTCTTCATGTAACATCATAATACTTGGTCTATTTCTGGCACTCATGTCTCTCACAATTAGTTTTATTACTGAGATTATTTGTAATGTTTCTTCAACCAAAAATGTGAAAGAAAAAAAGATAGTTATTTTTCACAGTTCAGTTGTATTAACCTGTTAGATACAGCAACAGTAATACTAGATTGCAATGTGTAATCTCTAGCAAGAACTGTTAGGTGATTAATTTAGTTGATAGATACATTTTCCACTGACACATTTGTATTCCTGCAGATAGACAAGTCATTGCTAGGTGAAACAGAAAAAATAAAATGTACAAACCTACATCTTTATGCAGAATCTGGATACCTTTCTCATGACTGTTTTGTGTTTTTTAATTTTACCAGCTGAATAAATTTTCTGGCTTTCCTACAGACTAGGCTTTAATAGTAAGAATCATCTCAGACAAAAAGCACGGGAAAGCTGTATCAAAAAAGCCCAGAAGTCTGAGATGTGGTGTCTAAGCTGTTAATTGCTTGCCATATTTACTTAAAGCACATTCCTGAGTGGCATTCTTTTTAATTAGTAGAAATTATTAGATGTAGCAGGATTTTATTTATTTATTTATTTATTTTTAAATTTCTGTAAGGAATATATGTACCAGAAAAGAAGAAGGTGTAATATCAAAAATAAAATTTAACCTTCTTGAACAGAAAGGTATTTAGTTGTAAGGGAGTACTTTGCAACTAAATGGGTCTGATATCTGTTTAATATGAAAATTTTTACAATTCTCCATTCACTTCAATAAAATTACTCTGGGGATTTCAGCAAAAATTAAGAGAAGCATCATACCTTTTCATCCTTCTTGAGCTTCCGATTGGATTTCTTTGAATTTGAAACCACAGTCTATTCATTGATTATTTTGCTGGTTTCTGACTTCTTGTGTTAGTACAACTGTTTAAAAGCCCTAACTGGGGTAGGGAGTTGTTCTGGTCGTGCCTCTAAGACGACGCTGTACGAACCAGCTGATGGACTGAATCAGCTGGTCTTTCGTGTTAAATAGACTTGTATCCATTATTTTCAAACTGTTTTTCCTGAAGGTGTAAGATTACTTCAGGATTGTGGCATGTGCAGTTGAGGACTCTCTCTAGAAGGAGCAATGTACAGGCCCTAGCAGGAATAGCAGGAAACACATACTTGAACTTCTTATGGCTAGGGTCATTCTTCTCCTCTGGCTCAGCCATTGTACTATCCATGTTTCACAATAGCCGCTCAAGCTTTCATGGTGACAGAACTGGACTGTCTCACACCTTCTGTCAGGTTCCCAGTGGAGGAGGGGAAAGTGATAAACACTGGCTTTGTGCAATTCAAACCTTATTCCTATCTCAGACTTGGTACATTATATTGCTTATTGCACAGTGGCAGGTGCTGTTCCTGGTGCCTTCTCATTACCACATTAACTTTCTAAAATTATTTGGACAGTTCAAACAAGAACCACATCCACAGTGTTTCTCTGCCATTTCTTGAGGACTTTTATTTCTTTGCTTAAGAAAATGTGTTCAAAGGCAAGAAGAGTTTAGCAGATCAGGAGCTGGATCTTTACCCGATACAAAGGTATATACACAGCTATGCCTTGAGACCATGCTGTTCAGATGGAAATCAGTGCAGACTGCGCTGATCCTACAGGTATTCCTCCTCCTCCAAAAAAAAAAAAAAAAAAA